>JBBPBX010021101.1:7183-18344 GCA_038048925.1 Garcialebias charrua | reverse complement strand
TTCCATCCAGAAGGCTTCATCAGTCAAGGGATCACACAACACAAAACTGATTCTTCCCCCAACAGATTACTCCAAAGCAGGAACAAACTATTAGGTTGGTGCTAAGATGGTCTCCTTGGCACACCCACTCCTCCGGTGCCAATTGTTGGATTTTATACTTGGATTATTGAGCATGGACGTTGTTGGTTTTGAACCAGTTTGACATGACTGTTGATGAGGAAGAGGGCCAGCACCGGAGGAGGGGGCATGCCAAAGAGACCATCTTTGCACCAACATAACTGGTTTGTTCCACTTTGGAGTAATCTGTTGGGGAAGAATCAGTTTTGTGTTGTGCGTTTTTTTTTTGACCGAGGAAGCCTTCTGGATGGAAGGTGAAATGTTTCAGCACACACACAAAAAAGAAACTGTTCAGATGACCTGACTGAAATTTGTTGGATTGTATGCCTGGATTACTGAGCATGGACTTTGTTGGTTATTATCCATATTGCTTAAAAAGTATAGTTGCCTGAAATTATTTATTGATTGGTTGACGGCAATCCATTTTTCCAAGATTAGGGTGGGGGTCCTAACCCAAACTGACGTACCGGTAATAAAATATAAAATAAAAATAATAATAAAAATAAAAAAACTCATTCCAAAGACTGTTTATAGGTAAACTTCATACCAGACCCTGAAGTTAAAGGCCAGTTCCTGGAATGTTTTTAAGTCCCACCCCCTCCATGTAAACAAAAACTTGTTAAAAAATAAAAACACACCTCAGATCATGTTTCTCTTGTAGATTCACATGTTCTCATCTTATTATGGCTAAATATTCATGTTCCTAACGCATTTAGTTTTTTAAAATAAAATAAAAAGTCATGTAACACCTTGATTCTGTGTACGGAGTAGACAGGACTTAGTAGACTGCCCCTCGGCTGTGGAACGCCCTGCCCTCATATCTGAGGGCCCCACAGACCGTGACATGTTTTTAAAAAAGTCTTAAAACCTTTCTTTTTATCCAGTTTTTTAAATAATTAATTGTGCTTCTGTTTTTTATTGCACCCAGTTTTTTGAGTATTTTATCTGCATTTTGTGAATTTTAAATTTTTGATGCAATCATCTGTGAGGCTCCATCCTCTTGGTTGTTCCTTTTCTTTGTTGCATTTATGATTGATTTTTATCTTGATTTTATTTTTCATTGTAGCACTTTGAGATCTGTTTGATGTAAAGTGCATTATAAATAAAAGTTATTATTATTATTATTATTAAAACATCACTATGGTGCAGACGCTTGTTCCAAAAGAACAACATGGCAGCTTCTGTTAAACACTCCTGATAGCTTTAATTCCCAACAACCAGATAAGTCGGGGGCACTTATATGTGAGTACATTATCTCATAAATATAAAAAACATATTACCATACCATACCATACCATTTTATTTATAAAGCACTTTAAACAGGAACAAGTCCACCAAAGTGCTGGACAAACAAACACGCAACAGGCAACACATACAATGAAGTACAACACGAAAAACATAAAAACATTGCAGATCATAAATCAAACGATCCAGTACACATCAGCTGGCACTGAAAGCGATGGAGTAGTAGTGAGTTTTTAACCGGGATTTGAAAACCGAGAGGGAGGGGGCCTGTTTGATGAGCAGCGGTAACTCGTTCCAGAGTCTTGGGCCTGCTACAGAGAACGCTCTGTCACCCCTGCGCTTAAGGCGAGTTTCTGGAACTATTAAGAGTACCTGATCCTCTGACCTCAAAGCACGTGGAGGGACATATGGGTGTATCAGATCCGAGAGATAGGCGGGGGCGAGACTGTTCAGCGATTTGTAGACATACATGAGAATTTTGAATTGGATTCGAAGATGAACCGGTAGCCAGTGAAGGGAGGCCAAGACTGGTGTAATGTGCTCTCTCTGCGTGTGCTGGTCAAAAATCGGGCAGCTGCGTTCTGAACCAGTTGTAATCGTGCAATGGTGGCTTGACTGACGCCAAACAGAAGTGAATTGCAGTAATCAAGCCTAGATGTAATGAATGCGTGAATCACTGTCTCCAGGTGCTTTTTGGATAATATGGGCTTCAGCTTAGACAGACGCCTCAGCTGGAAAAAACAGGATTTGACAATCATGTTTACATGACTGTTGAGTTTCATGGAAGGATCCATTATCACTCCCAGATTTTTGACTTTTTGTTTTTCGGACAGGGGTAGAGCAGACAGGTCAATGCAGTGGTTTGAGGTTGTGTCATTGGGAAGGAACAATATGGCTTCAGACTTCTTATCATTGAAGCTTAAGAAATTTAAAGCCATCCAGTCCCTGATGTCAGCCAGGCAGTCGAGCAGAGGTTGAATAGAGCCTGTACCATTTTGTCTTAGGGGGAAGTAGATTTGACAGTCATCAGCGTAGAAGTGGAAAGGTATATTGTGTTTCCGGAAAATAGCACCGAGTGGCAGCAGGTATAAGGAGAACAAGAGAGGACCCAGGATGGACCCCTGCGGAACCCCCCATTTAAGAGCCGCCACTGCAGAAGTAAAATCATTGATGGACACACAAAAAGACCTGTCAGAGAGGTAGGATCTGAACCAGTTTAGGGCTGATCCTGAGATGCCCACCCACTGCTCCAACCTAGCAATGAGGATCTCATGGTCGATGGTGTCAAAAGCGGATGTGAGGTCCAATAGGACAAGCAGCACAGAGTCACCAGTATCTGTGGATAGAAAGATGTCGTTAAAAACCTTCAGTAGGGCAGTCTCAGTGCTGTGGAGGGATTTGAAGCCAGACTGGAATAGCTCGGGGATAGCGTGATCCTCCAGGAAGCACTTTAGTTGGGACTCAACTATTTTCTCTAGAAGTTTAGAAACAAATGGGAGTCTGGAGACAGGCCTGAAATTGGATAATACTGACGGGTCGAGGTTTGGTTTTTTCAGGAGGGGTTGAACAGCAGCATGTTTTAATGATTTTGGCACCACACCCGAGGATAGACTGCTATTAACAATAGAGAGAATGGAGGGACCTAGAGTGTGAAAAACCTCCTTTAGAAGCCGAGGGGGGACCACATCGAAGGGGGAGCCAGATGGTTTCAGGCTACACATGACCTGCTCTAGAGAGGACAGAGAGACTGGTTCAAAATGGTCAAACACAGCAACAGATTGAGGTGGGATGGATGGATCGTGAGATGGAGGAGAAATGAGAGCCCTGGTGGTTGCGATTTTATCTAAAAAGAAATGTTGGAAGTTCTCGCACAGCTCAGTCGAGGCTTCCATGGGTGATTGTTCAGTGAGGTGGAGAACAGAGTTTAGGGTGGAGAACAAAACTCGAGGGTTACGAGAATTTGCAGCAATGATATCAGCGAAGTATTGTGATTTAGCAGTTATCACTGCTTTCTGATATCGGCGCCAGCTCTCTTTTACCATCTCAAAAGAGACCTGCAGACTGTCTTTTTTCCACTTCCTCTCCACCTTTCGGCATTGCTGCCTCGCAGCTCTGGTAGTGTCATTCAGCCACGGTTCGGCCCTGAGTTTTGGTCTTCTCGTTTTGATAGGCGCTACTTTATCCAAAGTCTTTAAACAAACAGTGTCAAACTGGTTTGTCAGCTCCTCAGCGCTGGAGAGGAACCCCGGGGGCTGAATTAACATGTCATTGTTGTAAACCTCAGTGAAACGTGCGGCAGTTAAATGGTTAACATTCCTGCCTTTACGTGCAGAAATGCATGTTTTAGGATTTACATGGGGGATGGTGAACTGAAAATTCACTGGCCTATGGTCTGAGAATACATTGTCTCCTATTTCAAGGTTTGAAACGGTCACATCACATGTTAAAACAAGGTCCAACAAATGTCCACGCTGCTGCGTGGGAGAGTTCACGTGTTGAGTTAAATTAAATGAGTCCAATAAATCTAAAAAGTCCTTAACCATGGGCTTCTCAGGACAACACACGTGCAAGTTGAAGTCGCCTGAAATGACGACCCGAGAATATTTAGCTGTAATTTCAGCCAAGAAATCAGAAAACTCGCTGATGAAGTTCTTAGAACGAGGCGGCCGGTAGACAAGAGCACACAAAGTTACAGGTGAATGTCCGAGTTCAAACACAGTCAGCTCAAAGCTAGAGCAGGAGACTGGAATGGACAGTTGTTTACAGTCAAAAGTTGATTTGAAGATAGTTAATAATCCACCGCCACGACCTGATGGTCGCGGGTCGTTAAAAAACAAACAGTTTGGTGGTATTATTTCCGTCAGCGCGCTGGACTCACCCGACGACATCCACGATTCTGTGATGCAGAAAAAGTCCAAGTCGTGCTCTTCAAAGTAATCCCTGAGGATGAACGTTTTGTTGCAAACAGATCGGGCGTTGACAACACAGAATTTGATGATATCCGAGCTAGCCGCTGATGAGCTGCTAGCAGCTGATGTGCTAACAGCTGGTGGGGGAGCGCCCCGCGGCTCGCTGCCCACAGAGAGCTGCTCCGGCCGGAGATCCCCGTTGTTTTCCTGGTCCGTGCACGCGGGAGACTGGCGATGAGAATCGAGACCATCAGCTGAAGACAGCGAGGCAGAACGCCGGGCTCTGAGCTTCACCAGCCGGCCAGCTCGTGAGCCGCGTTTCTTCCTCCGAGTCGATCGATTTCTCCGTGCAGGCTGGTGCGAAGAGCAGCGGAGGTAAACGGGCAGCTCGTCTCCGAGCAACGGGGGCGGAGGGGGCCTCCCCGATCCCGAGGTACGGTCATACTGGCCCGAATCAGCGACATCCGCGGCAGCAAACCGTAAATCCAGAAGCTGCTTCCGATCATAAACCAGCAGTGTAGTTATGTCTCCAATGAAGAACGAACAAAACACAAAAATTCCAAACACCCACAGGAGAGGTGGACACGCAGCCATGCTTACGGGCGCCATCTTGAACTTAACGAGGAAAATCCCTGGCTTAGATTAAAATCTTTAACATTGTCGTTATGAGGTAACACTGCAACCTGTTCAAACATATCTGATCCAATACATCGTTCCCATGTGACGTCACATCACCGTTGTTTCCGGGTGGACCCTCATTCCGAGAGGCAGCGCAGCTGACAGCGCAGTCTACTGGATGTGTATTTTTCACGTTGTTTTTTTTTGTGTGTTAATTTCTAATTAATTGCAATGGTTACTTTGTGTTGGGTCAGTGGGTGTTCCAGTCGGGTAGACGTTTGGGCAACGCGCAGGTTTCACTTAATAAAAAAAAAGTAAACATGAAGGATTTATCTCATCGGAGGAGCTCACAGCTGAGCAGCCTGCAGCCCCAACTCTGCTTGGATCTGCTCAGAAGACGTGCTTTTGGCCGGTAAACAAAATATTCTACATAAATCATTTTGTGAAACAATGTTAGAGTACAACTGTCTGTGTGTTAGAGCTGTTTTTTTTATTTTTTTTAGCAACACCGTCTTGCATGCTGTGGTTAGCTTAGCATCTCGCTAACGCGACAACGGCCTCCTCACGGTCTCGCACGGTCCACCGGGACCGGCGGGGAGACCGTCCCAGTGGGAGAAGGAGGACGGGAGCCAAGTCGTGCGGGCGACGCGTCGGTCCCATGGGACGTGCCCCCGCGGCCGCGACGGATCCACGCCGTCCGACCTGAGCTCGACGGACCCTCCGCTCCAGATGCTAACAACATGCTAACTTCCAACACGGTAACACTCAAAGTGCTGGTTCTGGTCCGTGTTCAGCTTGGACTGTTTGTGCTGGCTGTGTGTTATTTTAGTTAAACCTTTATTTAGCTGGTTAGATATGATTGAGACAGTTTACACATCTTTTTTGGATTTAAAGCTGTGAAGCTCTGCGCTGTGAAGCCGGTGTGCGCTCTTCGTAGTAATTAAATAATTAATGATATCAGAGTAACTACTTTGTGACTAGTTGTCCGATTCGTCTGCCATGATTTCTTTCTCAAACTCATTTAACTCCGACCACTGCCATTTTGCACTTGTTCCTTGGTGAAGCTGTGGTAGCTCGTGTTTTTGTCCGTATAATTTGCTCTGCTTGTTCGCCATCTTGCCTTTTCTGCCTTTAGATGTGGTGCGGAAGCAATACTGGGGGCGTGTCTGGGAACTATGTATTGTAGGTCTTCTGGGAAGCCCTGGCTTAGTTTATGTCACGTGTAGAATTCTGTATGTTGTTTCATAGTTTGATGTTGGGTCTTGCTCTCCTTCAAATGCCACCCTCTTCCAGTCTATAGGATTCTGCTGGTGCCCAGTTTAATCTTGTTTCAAATACATTGTCTTACATTCTTAGGTTAGACATGTTCAGCTGCTTGGAATGGTCTCATTTCCACCAACCTCTTTTTCTGAATTAACTTGTTGAAAACCAATAAGTTGGGTTTTCCTCTCTCAGTTGTTTTTACCCTAGTTTCTTAGGAACTACTTATTTTACAAGATGTGGACGTCTTCTTTTAACCACTAAACCTGCCATAAGTGCCCTAAATGTGTTTATGTCTATATTTAAGAAACATTATTTTATCTGTTGGACAATTTTGGCCTGTTTTTTAAAGAAGCATCTTATTTTAAAAGCATTTCAGACTTACCAAGCACAGAAACAGCTAAAGGTGAAGATGTTTGATATCTCAGAGTTTTGCTGTTATTCATTCATTCATTCATTCAACCTTTATTTATACAGGCTAGCCTCGTTGAGTCACGGGGACTCATTTACAAGAGGGACCTGTCTCACTCACACCAAACAACCATCCACTCTCACACTCACACTGTTAAAGGCCTGGCAGCTGCAGTTTCCACTCTGACTCGTCTGAACGTTCATCAGTCTGAGTTCTGGTCCAAAACCAGGCAACAGGTCTCCATCCAGAAGCCATTTAAAATCAGCAGAAGGTTTAGACTCAACTGAACAGCTCAGCGTGATGTCTGACCCTTCTTCATAGTGAACTTTTGATGGAGATACATTTGATTGTATATGTTCTGGTCCATCTGAGTGGACAGAAACATACATGGGGAAAAAGTACAATTTTATTTGTAATATGCATCAAATGGAGCTTCAAATTTTTTGTTGTACGCATATTACAATGGCAACAAAAATATTTATATTTTCTATTCATAACCCTCAAAAAATATATATTCCTAAAATAGTGTTTATATTATCCATTAACAAATGAAAACCTTTCTGGAAAATTTGACAGTAATCCAAACTTAGATTTTTGCATGCCTTTTTAATAAATAAAAAAAACCCGAATAAGTTGGTTAAAAACTCACGACTAATGGAGAGGTTTACTGGGTCACTGTTTTCAGCACTGATAGGATTGGACACACGACAACTGTATGGTCCCTGGTCATATCGGGTCACATTGATTATAATCAGAGTGGATCCTCCATCAGTGATCTGAACTCTGTCACTGGCTGTAAGCTCAGAGCTGCTGTTCATCCAGAGGAAGGAGAGAGAAGATCCAGAGGAGGAGCAGGACAGACGGGCAGAACTGTTGAACTCAACCAGGTCTGCTGTTGCTGGAATTACTCCTACATTGGAGACTGGTGCTGTGGAAAATAAAATGGTTGGTTGTGTTCAATTTAACTTAATTTAGTCAAAGACCACAAGGAGGGAAATGTGTCAGGAGACAGGGAGAAGAGGAAAGTGAAGAATGTAGGGCTGAGGGTTGCAACTCTAAACGTGGGGACAATGACAGGCAAAGGTAGAGAGGTGGCTGACATGATGCAGAGAAGGAAGGTAGATGTTTTATGTGTCCAAGAGACCAAGTGGAAGGGCAGCATGGCTCGCAGCATTGGAGCAGGGTTCAAACCATTTTACCATGGTGTGGAAAGAAAGAGGAATGGAGTAGGGGTGGTCCTGAAGGAGGAGTTGGCAACAAATGTAGAAGAGGTGAAAAAAGAGTGTCAGATAGGGTGATGTACCTGAAGGTAGAAGTAAAAGGTCTGATGTTAAACATCATAAGTGGTTATGGTCCACAGGTTGGATGTGATGGGGAGGAGAAAGATACATTTAGGAAATATCTGGAAGAAGTTATAGAGAATATTCCCAGGTAGGAAAGAGTGGTGATCAGAGCAAATGGACATGTTGGTGAAGGAAACAGGCAACCCCCGAAAAGGAAAAGCCGAAAGAAGAAGAAGAAGAAGAAGAAGAAAGAAGAAGTTATGTTCAATTTAACAGCAGTTTTTGAATAGTAATCAATGGGACACAAACAACAGAAAAAAAAATAATAAAAATGTAGGTGAAGTTTAAAAATTAAAAGTTATGATGTAATCAATGGTTGGAGCTTGATTAAAAAAGCTCTGTTTTTGGAGTTTTAAGGTTCATAGTCACAATGAAAAAAATAGAAATAGTGTAGCATGAAGAAGCCTCTCCTGACCATGACCTCTCACTCAGAGGTCATCTTTCACAACCACATTGAAGTGGATTCCTTTAAAGTTACTATTCCTTTAAAGTTACTCATGGCATAGTTAAATCCATTGTAGTCTTCAACTAACATTAATACAAAACATCTAGTGGCTGGGAGTGTTCAGAACCAAAACCAGAATATTTAAACAACAACCAAAGTAGTGATTAAGCAACTAGAAAACAATGCTTCACTGCTTCAACTCACTCTTGTCGTCAGATTCCAACATGCAACACACAAGAAAAACAGGTCTCAGCTTTATAACTGATTTCAAGTTAAATCCTGTGGATCTAAACGGTTGTTAAGGTTATTTTCTGTTGTGGGTTTTAGACTTAGTGCTCCTAAATTCAAGTTGGACAATGTGACTTATAAGTTTTGCCGCAATGGGATTACCTACAAAAAGTATGGAATTACCAACAAACAATATGGGATTATAATTTTACTTTTTCCACTTGCTAGATTACATCAAGATCAGAGACATTTGGTGGTGTCCTTTTGTGTTGGAACTCATCCCCATGGATGGGGGATGACTTCCAAAAGGGGGGAATGTAGTGGACCAGACCCTGGTCTCTGAGACTGTAGGGATACACCTTTGTCTCTTTGAACTGCCCCAGTGATACCTTTTCACTGATCCTCTCAGTGAAACAGACAGTAACACAGTTTATTCCATTTAGTTTGAATCTAAGAACATAATCACTCACAAGAGACTCTTTTTACTCTTTAAATTTGTTCTAATTCAAATGTATTCAACAGAATAACCTTCTGTCGTTTTTATGATAATTTGTTATTTGCATGAGCAGTGTATTCTTCAATGTGCGAATGATCATGTGTCAATATCCTGGTCTATGCTGCACTTTGATGGTGAATCAAACTCTCTCTTAGTCAAACTTGGGCTAAGTTCAAGTACATGTCAGAATAATCTGTTAGTATTTGTTTAAAATGTTTACAGACAGCTTAATCAAGTCATAGACATAAGCTGGCATTCTGTCTCCTTTTCAGTCTAAACAACTCCCTCTGTTTTTCTAAAATATACTCTGTCCCTTGACTTGTAATGCACTTTTGAACTCCTCTGAACTCCTGATTTGATCTAATTCCCTCCTACCTCCCTGGTTATTGACCAATGAATGGAGTGGAAACACTGACGTCAGATCCTCTTTAAAAGTTCTAAACTTCCTGGAACTTCTAGTTCTCGAGGAAGTTGGGATGTAATACAGTACTTTCTCTTTTAAGCTGAAGCTGCTTGGTCAGATGCCAAGGGCCTGCGTTCTCAGCAAGGGTTACAGCAGCCTTGCTGTAAACCCACTCGAGTGTCACAGCTCCAAACTTTGAATGAATCTCCAACCGGAAATATTTGCCATCCCTCTGGCTTGGTTTGACGCAGACGCTGGTACACAAAATGTGTAAACACGCCAGCGACCGGGGTGTTGGACATATAACTGGACAAACAAACTTTTTATGTCTACGTCTGGAAACCCTCTCTTACCAGAAGGATGATCTTCACAAGGTAATGAGTGCTGATTGTTTACTAAACGTGGATGGACCGGAGTCTAGCTGAGGCAAACGGGAGGATGTGCTATCTGGTTAACTCACTTCCTATGTAACTTCTATTTCTTCTTCCATCTTTCCTCCTCCTAAACTTCTCCCTTATCTCTTGCCAGTAACATTAAGTTAAATGTACCTGCAGATATAAGTACCGTAAATATATCATCTTATTACGTGTTTCTGTTGTTCACAATTAACTCTGCTGACAAGTAAATTATAGGAAACTGATCGATCAATCAATGTACATGTTATGATGTAATTTTTTGATTCTGTTAATAAATGATTCATCTCCTGGTGAATTGACATAAATTAATGTTTCATGCCTGTTACATCTTATCAACTGGTCACAAAATTTATTGATTAATCTGAAAAAGAGAGAACCTGTGAATATTTGATGATAATTTGGGTCAGTATAAAACCTGCTAATTTTACATCTGGTGTACAGTCAGTAAAACTGATCACCCCTGTACCCCTACAACCTAAATTATGACAGATTATTTTGATTCATTTGTTATTCTGGACACTTAATAATAATAAAATAAAGTGCTATGTGTTGTCATCATTGTATGTTCCCATACAAAGACAAAATTGTCTCTCCATATATAACCCATCACACCTGGGATACACTCAGGTGGAGCAGTGGACAGCAAAAAAAAAACGTTTATACATTTCTTTTAAACTTTTGAAGAAAAAAGTTCATAAATTTGATTATGCCATGTTCAAAACTTGTCATAATCAAATAAAACAAATCAACTTTATGAATCTGTTTTTTCTTTCTTCCCTGAAACCAGTTCAGGGTGGTTATGAAAGGTCACCTCTTGGTCAACGGTGAGGAGAGTTCTCCTCATGCAACAATTGCCATCAAATCAAACTCAAGTAACTTTTTACATATCAGTTTATTGATTAGATCAAATATGAGTATTTTCTTATCTCAGAAAAATGTGACAGTAATTTTAATTTATATTTTTTTCATGCCTGTTTTTTTTTAGAATATTTTATTTATAATTTTTCAATAATGACATCACAAAAATCACAATAAGACACAATTCAAACAACAAACATTCTTAAAGTAAATTACACTCAACAATATAACACAACAACCAAATAACAGGGGCTGAGAGGGGGTGGGTAAGATGAGGGAAGAATATAATCCATAAGGATAAAATAAAATATACATGAATCTGGAATATATCCAAAAGACAGATGTTATCTGATTCGCTCCTATATCTTGTCGAGTCCAGCTCGATAACATGACGGTCAGTCAATCCACTGT
>JBBPBX010021100.1:18978-42694 GCA_038048925.1 Garcialebias charrua | reverse complement strand
TTAATCTTATGACTGGTTTCTTCACTCGCCTAGGACGTTCTATAATAATCTGTTCTCTCTCACCTACTACCTCATCACTTTCCATCTCTTCCCCTCCTAAATCTAGTTCAGAGCAGAGCAGTGAGTCTTGAAGGTTAGGTGAGTTGGGACTTAGTTCAGCATCATCAATAGTCTTGTGGGGCGAGGTAATCTGAACTTCACTTGTGACTGAAGAGGGTTCTTTAGCTTTCCTCTCTGATGGCCTCAAAAGTTCTCTCAGGTTGACTTCTAGTGGGACTGTCGTGTTCACCTCTTCATATTCAGAATCAGAAGAGAGTGTGACATCTTCTTGAGCAACAGCCTTGGCAGACTCAGACTGTCTCTGTTGCCTCCTAGTGACAGGTTTCCGCACTTGCTCTGGCTCGTCATCAGCTGGAATTCGGACAAGATGACCAATGGGTAACAGGTGGTTGCGATGCACTGTTTTCTCAACCCCAAGTCCTCTTTCTGGTTTCACCTTGTAGACTGGCAAGTTAGGCATTCTTTCCAAGACAATGTATGGCACTGTCCTCCATTTCTCTTTCAACTTATGTTTACCGGTGACACCAAAGTTTCTCAGAAGCACACGATCTCCTTCTTCTAAGATCTGCTCTTTCACATGTTTGTCATGTGCCTTCTTGTTTCGTTGATGATTTTTGTCTGCAGCTTTTGTAGCGAGGTGGTAAGCTTGTTCCAAATCCTTCCTCAGTTTTGAAACATATTGGTGGTAGGTTGGGCCTTTCCCGTTTTCGTCTGATACTCCGAAACAGATGTCCACAGGAAGACGAGCCTCCCTTCCGAACATTAGTAGATAGGGGGAATATCCGGTTGCCTCGTTCTGGCTGCAGTTATAGGCATGCACCAACTGGCTGATTTTCTGACTCCATCTCTGTTTCTGAATGGGACCCAGAGTCCCGAGCATGGACAACAACGTTCGATTAAATCTCTCAGGTTGAGGATCTCCCTGAGGATGGTAGGGAGATGTTCTGGACTTTCGGATCCCCAACATCCTCAGTAAATCTTGGATCAGTTTGCTTTCAAAATCACGTCCCTGATCGGAATGTATCCGTGCAGGAAGTCCATAGTGAACAAAGAAATGTTCACACAGAATCTTCGCCACTGTGGATGCTTGTTGGTCTTTAGCCGGAAATGCCTGAGCATACCTTGTAAAGTGATCAGTCACCACAAGGATATTAGCATATCCTCTCAAATCAGGCTCGAGTGAAAGAAAGTCAATGCAGACCAGATCTAGCGGTCCCCGGCTGGTGATCTGATGTAAAGGAGCTGCTCGCTGTGGCAGAGCTTTACGGGTAATGCATCTACCACATGTTTTCACATACTGCTCCACCTCTGACCCCATCTTAGGCCAGTAGAATCTGTTACGTATCAGCTCCAACGTCTTTTCCACTCCAAGATGACCCGACTCATCGTGTAGGGACTTGAGTACCATGGGAACATGTTTTCGGGGTAGAACCAGCTGCAGCACTTCTGTACTAGGTGGTTTATTAATCTTTCTGTGGAGCAATCCATCCACCAACACAAGCTTACTCGCCTCTCTGTGCAGACAAATGGCTCCATGGTCAGTACACTTTTCAGATGAGAATGTTGGCCCTTCATTTAAAGATTTTTTGACCAGTGAAATCATTGGGTCGTGGTCTTGCGCCATAATCAGATCTGCTCGGCTGATCTGGGTTAAACAACCAAGATCCAGTCGGGTTGGAAACACATAGCATTCTGGCATGGCAGTGGGAGGGACACATAGAGATTCTGCACAGCTAACTGATTCAGTAGACTGGTCTCTGGATACCTGCTTGCAGAGGGCTCTAACATTGTCAGGTGTTAAACTCTTGAACTCATCTCTGTCATCAGGAACAGGGTTTCGCGATAACGCGTCTGCATCAGTGTTGTTAGAACCTGGTCGATACTGCAGAGTAAAGTTGTAGGTGGAAAGAGCTGCGAGCCAGCGATGACCTGTGGCATTCAGTTTGGCAGTGGTGAGTATATATGTAAGGGGGTTGTTATCTGTCCTTACAACAAACTCTGCACCATACAGGTAATCGTGGAATTTATCTACCACAGCCCACTTGAGTCCCAGAAACTCTAGCTGATGCACTGGATAGTTTTTTTCAGAAGAACTGAGCTTTCTGCTGGCAAAAGCGACCGGCCTCAGTCCTTCAGGATGCTCTTGGTTTAGCACCGCCCCCAAACCATGAAAACTAGCATCTATGTGCAGTACATAGGGCTTTGATGGATCAGCGAACGCTAACACCGGCGCTTGGGTGAGGCATTTTAGGATCTGTTGGAAAGCCTCTGTACAGCTCCCATCCCATCTTTCTCCAAAATGTTCACTGACTTTATAGTAGGTTTTCCCGGGAGACTTTGCGGATTTCCACTTCTTTTGAGTTGGCGGATATCCTTTACACAGTTCAGTTAGTGGTCTAACAATAATTGAATAGTTTTTGATGAAACGGCGATAATATCCACAAAATCCTAGAAAGGACTGGAGTGATGGAAGGTCAGTGGGTTCTTTCCAGTGGGCAACTGCCTCCACCTTGCTGGGATCTGTAGCAATGCCTCGTTCTGACACTACGTGTCCAACGTATGTCACTTGGGGTCTGCAAAACTGGCATTTATCAAGTGACAGTTTCAATCCAATTTCGCCTAAACGGTCAATGACTTTGAGGAGTCTTTGCTCATGCTCCACCAAAGTTTTCCCAAAAACAATCAGGTCATCAAGATATACAATAACCTCCAGCATGTGCATGTCCCCAACGGCCTTTTCCATGAGCCGCTGGAATGTTGAGGGAGCACCAGTTATTCCCTGAGGCATCCTTTCGAACTGGAAAAATCCCAGAGGACAGATGAAAGCGGTTTTTTCTTTATCCTCTTCAGCCATCGGAATCTGGTAATATCCACTCCTTAAATCCAACACTGAGAACCATCTACTTCCAGACAAACAATCCAGAGCATCATCGATACGTGGCACTGTGTACTGATCGGGAATGGTTCTGCGGTTCAGTGTACGATAATCAACACACATGCGGATGTGTCCATTTTTCTTTCGTGCTAGCACAATAGGTGAGGCATAAGGACTTCTGGATTCTTTGATTATCCCAGCTGCTACAAGTCCCTGGAGATGGCGACGAAGGTCCTCTACATCAGCAGGTGCTATACGCCGTGACCGCTCTCTGAACGGGGTGTCATCCGTTAGCCTTATATGGTGTTCCACCCCAGATGCTAATCCCACGTCCCACTCCTCAGTTGAGAAAACATGGGATCGTTCAGAGAGTTTTTTCCTCAGTCTGTCTTTCCACTCCGTTGGGATAGAAGGGTCTTCAAAATTAAATTGTGAAGGATCAAGTTTTTTATGACTTTGTGTCTTGGTGTTTGAGATCTCAGTCACTGTGTCAGCCACATAAAGATGAGCTACTACTGTGCCGATGGGTATGCCAGTTTCTTTCAGAGACTCGTTGCGCATGAGCACCAAAAACTTGTCTGTATCCAACGTCTTGGAGAATAGAACTGTGGGCTGCACAAACAGACTTGGTGGGAGTGCATGTGAAGCTGCACGCTCAGAGATGAGAATGCAATTGCCCACTCTCTTCGTTTCACTTACTTTACAGATGGCTATATGCTCACCACCAGCAGGGATCATTAGCGGCCCTGGACCTACCCATTTAACATCAGCCACTGCAACGTTACTATGCTTTGTCTCTTTAAAGTTCAGATCTACAGGATGGGCGAGTTCTCGCTCTGTTACACCAACTCGTGCAGCATAAATGGTGTCTGAAATGGCTGCTTTACAGTTTAAAGGGAGCGACCACACTTTGCTAACATTGGTTCCAATTAGAACTGGAATGGTGTCTGAACATCGGGGGTCTGGGCATACTAAAGCAAGAATGGGAACTGATTTCCCTTTTTGTGATGTCTTTTCTGAAAATGCCAAGTCCACTTGAATGTAGCCTTTATACGGGTAACTGCTCTCAGACTCACTTAAACCCCAAATGGCTAAGCCTGACACTGGATGTAGAGGAACATGGGGTAAGTGTTCGACATACCAGCTGTCAAAAATGATTGTGACCTGAGAGCCACTGTCCATGAGAGCAGTGCATGGTGTTCCATTTACTTTAACATGAGCAGTAGCGGGTGGTCCTACTAGTCCTTTGGGCAGGTTACTGGTCTGCAGACTCACAGCGCTCTTCTTCACATTAGCGTTTTTCCATTCAAAACGAGGACTGGTACTTCTTGGACCTGCCTTACCCCTCCTTTGGGCCTGAATCAACTTTTGTATGACTTTTGGATAGTTTTCTGGTGACATACATTTAGTGGAAATGTGCCCATCTTCGCCACAACTGTAGCAAAAGATATCACTGGGTTCTCTGTGCTTAGCTGCTTTCAACGTCTCATGCCTTGGAGAGGTAACTGAGGGGGTTGGATGGTCTTTTGGTCTTGCAGTCGATTGAACTGACATTACTGAAACTTGTTTTCTCAGTTTTACAACCTCGTCCTTGAGGGCCTGAAGACTCCCACCTCCTTCCGGGCTGATTGTTTCCGCTTTAACTGCAGGTTGTGGTTCAGGAGGAAGCGAATGCGGTGACAGGGACAAGGCTTTGAGTTCACAAACCTGTGACCTCAGCCGTTCTACCTCCATGACCAAATCGGTTGAGTCTATAGCTGCTGCTGCAGTACGTTTGACATGCACAGATTTAGGGGGATTTAATCGACGGCGTGATGCTTCATGTTCCTCCTCAATGCGGATCTCATTCAGGAGCTCCAGAAATGTGGGTGGAGTACTTCTCCTCTCTCGTAGCCTGAGACTTAGTATCATCATGTCAGACCGAGTAGCACCTTTGATGAGTTGCTCAATACGTGCCTTGTCTTTGGAGGAAGGAGGCAGACCCCCCCTTTGTACCGCTTTATTTAGAACTCTTTCCATTCTCCTGAGAAACTCTGAGAGCTTCTCAGCTGGATGTTGGCCCATCATCCTGAAAGCAAAGTAGAGCTCTTCGCCAGTCTCGGTTGTGCCAAAGGTGTTTTCAAGGACATTTAAATATTCTGTGGGCGTTGCATCAGGGTTGTTAAATCTCACAGCTTGAAGGATTTCCATGGCAGGACCTTTTACACTCTCCATTATCCTCATCTTTTTTTCTCTGTCCGGCTTGTCAGACTCCTCAATCATCAATCTAGCTTGCTCCAGCCAGTTCTCCAAGTGTTCTTCCCCTTGAGGTGTGGGAAGCACACCGGAAAAAGTTCGAAGTCGTCTGTAGCTGCCATGGTCACTAGTGTGTCTTGAATTGAGCTGCAAGACATCACCGACTGCTCTGATTATAGCCTCTGGACTAGATGCTTGGAAAAGTGAATTTTGGCTCATTTCTAGCTCTGGTGATTGTAGAGAACATGTCCCCATTTTAGCTGCATTCTCTTCTTGCACCCCTGATGGCCCAATGATCCTCCAGCGAGAATCACTACCTTCTGGTGTTACATCTGCAGGAATGGCTTTATCATTTACTGTTTCCCTACACTCACAAAGAACTGTCAGGCTTTGCGACACAGGATCATACATTCTCCCTCTAACTCTAACACGTCCAAGAGCTTTGATGGTCTGCAAAGTGTCTTCTATCACACTAACTTCAGTGTCTTCATGGATATTTTTAACCAAAACTGCATGTAATGGATTAATTCCCTCTCCCTTACACCAATGCAGTAACTGAGCCATCCTGATTTTTCACCAAAATAAAGCACGACTAACCACTAATGAAAACGTGTTGAAAAAGTGCCTTATTTTTTTGTCTAGAAGCTGGTTGTCTGGGTATAATTCTGTTTTTATGCAAATAAAATTAAATATATCCCAGCGATGCCTCCATTTTATTATGTAGCACCCCACTGCTCTGTACGCCAGTAACTGGGGCAAGAACTTAAACTCACTGGTGGGGTGGCTATTTGGGTTCGTTAAGTTCTGGTAGATACCACGCAGGTTTACCTATGTTGAGTAAATCCTTACTCACCTAATTTACCATACAGTACACACCTTTAATGTACCATAAATCACTCCAGACAACCAACTAACTGAACAGTTTCTTTTAATAAGAACTTAGAAAAATAACTCTTCCACCACATGAAGCTGCACAATACCCCAAAATGATGTAAAACAACAATAAAGTATGGTCTTTAATTCTCATTTGACATGTTCCCAAAATAAAATAAAACCAATACTGTAAAGCACTTTTTCTCACTTTAACTTTGTGTTTTTGTTTTTTATTAAAGCTCCTTTCTCTTAACCATTGTTGTAATATAACCAGAATTCAATTTTTGTCACTAACAGAACTCCATAAATTTAACGTAACTGTACAGTTCTAAACACATCACACACGGGCCCCACTCGCACTCACACACACACCAACACAACCCGGTACCGGTAATATGCTTGCGTTGCAGGCCTGATGAAGCTAGGGTGCGCTGTCGTCGTGGAAATCCTCTTCTCCCCCGTTTAAACAACCAACACCGACCGACCTGCGCTCCTCAGTAGGTCCTCTCCGTCGTCAAAGTTGCTTTGTGAGTCCAATTTCTTTTAGAACTCAGCCACCTGATTTGCAGGACTACTTTTTAGTCTCACTGGAGCAGCGTCGCCATGTTGACGCTTTTCTCTGGCCACTTTGGATCAGCAACAGCAGTCCTCGGATCAGAAGCAGTTCTCCTCTGCCTTTCTTCCCTCAGACACGTCTGCAGGTTTCCTATACACTGTATAGGTTTACTTGTGACTAAAACAGTCCACTTTTTCTCCCACCTCAAGATCTGTCGCCTTAGCAACCATCTCCATCCGTTCTTTTTCTTTCTCCTTTTTCCCGCCTCTCCTTTCTTCTTCTTCCCATCAACCCCCTGTCCCGTTTTTCTCCATGTTGCGTTCACTTGTCTCTCGTTAACCACACGACTTTCGTAGATAGGACGTTCAATACAGTCTTTAAAATAATGAGGTAAATGATTAAACAATAATACACTTGTTTAAGTAAACAAGTCTCCTCGAGAAAAGCTTCAGCTTTCATATATTTCTCTCGTTACAACAGTAACCGCTCCCCGCATGTATAATCACTCAGTTTTAAAAATATACAAGAACAATAATACAAGCTTCTCACTTATATTTTCTGTATACATCCAACCAACCTTGTAAAAATTTTGCAAATGTTAAAAGGCCTTAAATGCCTGGGTTTTTCTTTTCTTTTTATGTTTTTAAAAAGAAACCAGGGGCTACAATGGGAACAGGTGTGGGTGAGAAGGCGGGCAGCAAAGTTTTGAATATATTGCAGTTTGTTGAGAGTTTTGCATGGTGTACTGTACCATACAAATGCTATTGCAATAGTAGATTCTGGATGTGACAAAGGCATGGATTAGGATTTCAGCAGTGGCGAAAGTGAGAGATGGGCGGAGTCGTGCTATGTTTTTGAGATGGAAGAATGCAGTCCGAGCTGTCTGTTTGACGTGTGACTTGAATGAAAGAGTTGAGTCGAGAGGAATACCAAGATTACGAATGAGTGGTTGGAGTGAGAGTGATGTTGTCAAAGTTGAGGCAGAAGTTTTGAGTGGACTTGGTAACACTGTTGGACCAATGAGTATGTCAGTTTTGTCAGTATTTAATTTGAGAAAATTGTGCTTCATTCAGTTCCCTTTCAGTCTGGTCTCTCGGTGCAACATACTTGCTATGGGAATTGCGCCCCCGTGCGATTACCTGAAGGAATATACTCACGCCTTTACGGCTAGGGGCGTCACCGCCGCGCCAGAGGCCCCGCCCTCTGGGTACTTAAGCGGCTTGCGCCCCTCCATCTTTCTCTTTTTTGCCCTTCACCTCGCTAAACCTGAACTACCTCTTCGCGGGACTTCTCTGTTGCTTCATCGCTCAACTTGAGGTGAGCTGGCTCCCTGCATAGAGCGCACAGAGAATTATTCCTGCGTACTGTAGTCCAGCACATTTCTCTTAACCCCGAAGTTTTTCTTCTCCTCTCTCTACAGATTGCTTCGCTCGACATCACTAACTGCGCCACACAAAAAAGAAGCTATTCCGCTAACTCCTAGCGAGCTAGCCAACGAAAGAGACGCGACGGAGGAAACATTTCAAGGAAAAAGAAAAAAGATTCTGGAAGGACTCTCTCGCCTTATCTCGGACATGCCTCCGGAGAAAGGAAAACGAAAGGCGAGACTTTTAAGGAAAACCAGCGGGACAGCGAGCCCAACTTTGCGCGCCTGTCCCAGTGGATGTGGTTTCTCCCTCGCAGCAACGGACACCCACGAAGCCTGTCCAGTCTGCCTGGGAATGCTTCATGCAAAAACAGCACTGGATACGCCCGACTTTTGCTCACACCGCAGCCTCATGCTGGACGCAGTGCTGCGGCATCGGGTTGACCTCGTCGCCAAAGCCATGGGCGCTTCAGCGACACCAGCGGACGCGGACACCACAGAGCCCCTCACTCCCACGCCGGAGCTAGAGAACATGGCTCTACATGACAGCACACGAGTCGAATGGGGCGACAGCCCTGACGTGCTGGCTCCTATGGTGGACCTAACAGTCGAGTTCGACACCCGAGGCATGATGAACGAGGACGAGATCTCGATTTCAGCCTCGGGCGAATTTTCAACGGAGGAGGCAGACGTGGAACTGGAGGATCAGGGTGAAGATCTCTCCCAGACCCCGGTACCTGTGCTCCCAGAAACCGACTTTTCCATCCCTGCTCTGTTCGACTTGTGCCACAGAGCAACGGACGCACTGCACATCCCATGGCCCGAACCTCCGCCTCGCCAACAGGTCACGAGGCTGGCAGGAAACTATTTTTACTCGAAGCAGCAGGCCGCCACGAGGCAAAGGATGCCCATGTTCCCGGACTTCCTCACAGAACTAACTCGCACCTGGGCTCAGCCGAGATCCCCCATGCTCCTTCCCTTGTCACAGTTCCTCGACGTCGACGGGATGGACGACGTGGGAATAGCTAACGTGCCTCAGATTGAGGACACATTAGCGTCTCACCTGGCTCCTAAGTCACCAGGGACAAAACCAACTCTTCCCAGCAAGGCTTGTCGAGCTTCAGCTTCTCTTCTCGAGAAATGCTACAGGGCTCAGGGACTCGTGGCACGCACCATGAACGTGTCCGCGTTAATGCAGGCTTACCTGGCCGAAAAACTACAACAGCTCCAGGTAACAACGGACAAGCAGGCGGCCGCCGACTTGCTGGATGAAGCCCGCAGAGCAACAGACTTTGTGCTCCGTATGATGGGGACAGCTGCTGTTGCACAAGGCAGGGGCATGGCGGAAGTGGTCATAGCGATCCACCACCTGTGGATGACTTTAACGGATCTCCCGGAGGGACAAAAGGTGCCTTTTCTCCACCACTCGATAGAGCCGACAGGATTATTTGGGAAAGCTTTGGAGCGAATTCAGACCAAGCTGGACCAAAGACGCAGACAGGCGGAAGTTCTCCGAGTGGGCATTCCCCGGAGAAGCTTCGTCCCCCCCCCCAAGGGAGTCTGCTGGAGGCAGACCTATGCAGTCTCGACACCACTCGGCAACGCGTGCCCCACCGCAGAAGCGGCCAGCATACGAGGAAGAGGCCCGACAGAGACCCCCTGCCGGGCCAACCTCGTGCCGAGCACGCATAGAGCAAGAACAGGTTTGTCCCCCGCCAGGCGACCAAACACAGGGCCTCCTCGGTGAATCGGGACACCAGACAAAAACATGCCTGATGAACCAGGTCCACGTTCCCACATTACACGATCACCCGTCCACGTGGCACTGGGAGTGGTCCCTTCATGTTCAGACTTTACTTGTAGCATGGTATAAAAAGCTGGCATATTTAAAGCATGCACAAATCATGCTTTCTCTGCTGTGAGTGACATAGAATCATGTACGTCATTGCACATAAGCACGAATAAAGCTCATGAAACAGCTCCTCTCTGTTTTATTGACTCTAAAAAAAAACCACACAGATGTCTTCAGGAAAGCAGGTCCCTCTGGCCTGCAAGCCGTCATAAAGGGAGTGGGCCTTTCCCCCCCTCCCTCATGGCCCACGGGGTATTAGTCTAATCAATAAACCCCAGCAGGGTGTCTCTGATTCATCTGCAGTAAGCAGACACAGAGGCGACTGCGAACACCCCCCACACCCCTCATGAAGACAGGTGAGGAGGATCACGTGCTCAAGTTCCCGCTCCAATGTGAACGGTGGGGCAGCCAATACACTAACCAGATGAACACGTGACATGTCCGCGACTCAGGGAGGCAAGCTGACAGAGTCTAACGATGAGGGGGCTACATCAGATGCCCTCAGGCAGCCACAAACTTCACACCTTCACAGCAACAACTGTGTTCAGGCTGATGTAGGTGAAAACAAATCAGAGTTGAATCAGATCTCTCTTCCTGTTTTTCGAAGGAGACTGGGCTCTTTATCACCAAATAATCTGAATTCTGCCAAACCAAAAGGAACACCCCCACGTTCTCACGCTGCAACTGCTCCTTTGTTATTAACGAGGGACACGCAATGCCCAGGCGGTTATCAGACAGCACTTTACCTCCCTCTCTGTGCTGATCCAGATCTGCTTTCAAACAAAATTCTCCCAACGGGTGAAACACAGACCCCGGTCGATTTACCTGGTACTGATGCTCCATTAAAGCCAAGGACCAGTAAACTGGACCACTCCAGAAAACGGATTGGAGTCAGGAGATCTGCTTGTTTACATAACTCGCAGTCTCCCAGTCTTAGGACCCCAAACTTAGAGGGGGAAAATAGACTCTCTGTTCCAATCCTGTCTAATGAGGATGACAGGTTACATCTGCCCTCAATTACCCCTTAGCAGAGTAACCTGGGGGTACACCGGCAAGGAGGCCTTCTTCCCAACCTGGTTGACCTCCAGGGGCTCACAGCCTCTGTGTCACCAGAAGGGGCAGTACAGCCACTTAGGCCAGGAACTGCCAAAAGTCTCAGTTTGTTGGCTGAAAAGAACAAGTTGATAGCATCAGGCCTGCCGAAAAATGTGGTAATAACCATACAAAATGCCCGTGCTGGATCAACACAGTCCCTATACGTACAGAAGTGACGTATTTTTGAAGCCTGGTGCTCAGAAAGAAATATTATTTCTTATGCATGCGACTTGGCTCAGCTCCTGACTATCCTTCAGGACTTACTGGAAAAAGGTCGTTCTTATTCAACAATTAAAGTTTTCCTATCAGCTATTTCAGCCTGTCACGAAGGCTGGGGACACAGGACACCTTGAACACATCCAATCATAATAAGATTTATGAAGGGTGTGCTTCGGACTATACCAACCAGCAGGACTCTTACCCTTGGTTGGGATCTTGGCCTGGTCCTGGGGGCTCTCTGTGACCCTCCATTCGAGCCACTGAGCGAGGTTAAGATAGATTTATTATCTTATAAAACCGCTCTACTCCTGGCACTTTGCTCGGCAAAACGCGTGGATGACCTCCATGCATTGTCTGTACATCCAATGTGTACCAGATTCGCCCCTGACGGGTCAAAGGTCACACTAAGGCCTAATCCTGCATACACTCCCAAGGTCTTGACTTTGAACCACAGGAGTCTAGACTTTGATCTCTCCTCTTTCCTACCTGCTCCTGTACTCACTCAGGAACAGGAAAGGCTGAGGGCTCTCTGCCCCGTGAGGGCTTTACGCACTTACATGCAGAGAACAGCCGAATGGAGAAAAACAAATCAACTGTTTGTCTGCTTTGCAGCACCTGCTACCGGAAAGGCCCTATCAAGACAACACCTTTCGCATTGGGTGACTGAGGCCATTGAAAGGGCATACAGTGGCAAAGGTCAACTGGTGCCCTGTGGGGTGCACGCTCACTCCACTCGGGGCTTGGCCACCTCCTGGTCATTGTTCAAGGGCGTACCAGTTGCAGACATCTGCGCTGCTACGAACTGGAGCTCATTAAACACTTTTGCAAAGCATTACAGTTTGGATGTTACTGCGTGTGACGTCACTCAGGCTGTCCTTTCTAACACACAGTAGAAAGTAGCCTTGGGATGCCTGCTGGTCAAGGGCAGACGTTCACTCTAGTATGCATTTTACTGAGCATTTCAAGGGCGTGAATGGATTACGTTCCCATAGCAAGTTTGTTGCACCGAGAGACCAGACTGAAAGGGAACTGAAAGTTATGCACCATAACTCATGTTCCCTGAAGGAAGGGAACGAGGTGCAACATATCTGGCCCTTTCAATGCTGAAAGCTCGGTGAAGTGCAATTTTGGAGGAAGATGGAGGGGCGCAAGCCGCTTAAGTACCCAGAGGGCGGGGCCTCTGGCACGGCGGTGACGCCCCTAGCCGTAAAGGCGTGAGTATATTCCTTCAGGTAATTGTGCGGGGACATAATTCCCATAGCAAGTATGTTGCACCTCGTTCCCTTCCTTCAGGGAACATGAGTTATGGTGCATAACTTTCAGATTTTGATGTCAGTTAAGAAATGGGTGAGGGTTGAGTGGATATTGGGATTTATGGATGTACCGGTAAGTAAATCTGTATGTCATCAGCGTAGCAGTGAAAATGGAGGACATGATGACGGATGAAATTACCAAGGGGTAGGATGTAAAGGATAAAAAGGAGAGGACCAAATACTGAACCTTGGGGAACACCCCAGGATATAGGGGTTATGAAGGAGGAGCAGCAGTTGATATGAATAAACTGTGCCAGTCTGCGAGGTAGGACTGAAACCAGGCCAGTGATATTCAGGTTGGACTTGAGGCTGGACAGGAGGATGGAATGACTGACGGTGTCAAAAGCTGCAGTGAGGTCCAGGAGGATGAGGGCACTGAGCTGGCCAGAATCGGAGGAAAGAAAAAAGATTGTTGGTAACTTTGAGAAGAGCTGTTTCGGTGCCGTGTTTTGGACAGAAACTGGACTGGAATGGTTCAAACAAGCTTTTGGATTTGAGGTGGGTCTGAAGTTGATCAGCTATAACTGGCTCTAAAATTTTAGACACAAAGGGAAGATTGGATATAGGCCAGAAGTAACTTCAGTAAGGACTTCTTTCATACAGGCAAGTAAATGATTACAGTAATTTCATAAAAAAATTAAATAAAAAAAAGACGAGAAGCTTGTTTGAGTCAAAGTGCTAAGAACCTAGCTTCCTTTATTATAGCATCACTTAGATTATATGTTCTGTCTTGTCCTCCACAAGGTATTTACAAAAGAGACCAAACAGTGCTTTCTTCAAACATGAAACTTATGTGGATAAAAATAAAAAACAATTTCAAGCAGATTTCTAGCAACAAAAAAAGCATCTGAAGCAAACTCAGTTGACGACAAACTATCAATAAAAGGTTTTAAAACGAGCACGTCAAGCAGCCGTTTCTTCCTGTGGAAATATATATATACAGTATACATGTATAAAGAAAATGTTTCACATGTCACATGCATTCTTATTTCCATAGCAACAGAGAGCAGTGGGAGGAGTTAAATAGTGGCATCCTATCTCTCTGCCTGGGACAGTGTTCACATCATTACCGGTACATTCCCTTTTGCATAGATTCTTGTGATGGAATGGAAACATTCCCCTGCTGACTCTTTGAAAACGTGAGCTCAAAGCAGAGCCGGGACCTGCGGCAGCTGTCAGATGTTGAAGACCCTCGATCCACTTTGAAAGACAGCAGAAGGGTTTGGGGAGACCTTGGTCTTCACCAGATGCTCCTGAAGGGGAAGAGAAAAAGAACAAGAGTCACTTTTAATGTGGTCAGAGGGATGAAACGGAGGGCAGCAGCTCTCACTTGGACCCGTGAAATGAGAGGAGACGGGCTGGACGGTCCTGTCACAAAGCATCAGGCCTGCTGTCAGAGCTCCAGCAGACTGATCTGGGCTACTTCTTGGAACAATCTGCTGATTGAAGCTTGTCTGCAGAATCTCACGAACCATTCTCTGCTTTAATTACTAAGGATTGGTCAGGAAAAAATGAATATTCTTTTTATTTGTGATGTTTTTTTAATCGGGCAGATTAAAATGCACCCATTCCAGTGACTTCACTGTGGGTGGCAGCAGGAAAGGCTCTCTGCATTGTTCAGTAAGTTGGATTGGTGTGTGAGAATGTGATCACCTTCCCCCTACACGCACACACAGTCCTTTTTGTTGTGTGCAGCAGTGAGGCCCGCTTCTCCTAAATTAGATTGGTGCTGAACAAGACCGCACGCCAGTGCAGCGTTGCACTTTACCAGATAATCCATCAAACGATGCCCTCAGCACCCCTCCTCGCCTCCACTCCTCTTTTGCTCTCTGTCACTTATCTGTCACGTGGCGAGCCTCCTTCCTCTCATCTTATAGATCCTGTTTTCAGTCCTCGCTCGTCTCTTTCGGAACCACTTGCTCTTAATACAACTGTCTTTCCCCGGCCTTCAAGCTGGGCCAACTTGGCACCAGTCCCTCCCCTCTGTGGTTCTGGGCAGCGTGGGAATGGAGGACGAGGTCCAAGTGAACGAATACAAAGAGACACGAACAAGAGGGAACGAAAGTTTGGCTTCAGGATGGAGGATAAGGAAGGAAGAGGAAAATGAGGATTAAGACAAATACTCTGAAAGCAATCTGTTTGTTTTTTGATCATTTGATTTGCCTAAAAGAACTTCATCTGATGCTCCAACCATCATTCCCCTCTCCCAGTGAATAAATGATTTTTTAAATCATTTTGGTCAAACCTTCTAAATAATGTTACACATAATCTTACCCAGTATCATGACATATGCTCAGAGTCTGTGTTGTAAAGGATTTTTGGCTTGATTGGACAAGGATTGATTAGCTGCAGGGGTTATCTTGTTTTAAAATGTTTTATTTTGTGTTTTTATTATAAAATGAATGAAACAATAAAATAAAATAAAATCTTAAATTTGATTTCCCCCCCCCCCCTAAATGTTAATCAGTTGTAGGCGTACATCCAATATTAAATTTTTGAAAGTTTCATAAAAATCTGACCAGTGGCACATTAGGTATTTTGCTGACAGTGTTGACTCCAACAGTTAATGCTAAAGTTTAAAGCAAAGATGTTTTGCAGGACTTATATCTTAGAGTATGTGCAGTGAATGACCCTCAGCTACACCCACACCACATTTCATCCAGATATATGCAAAGCTGATTGAGTTAGTCTTTTATTTTTTCTGAAGTCACGTGACTGTGGTGACCATGTTGAACTGGGTTGACGCCAAAAGTTATTCAGTTGTAGACGTACTGTACTTTCAGATATTACTTTAAAAGAGTTTCATACAAATACATCCAGTGGTTTATTCTGTATTTTGGTAACAGACGGTAGCAGCTTCTACGAAATGTATTTGCATCTTATCTCAGATTACCTTAAATCAAAGACGTTCTTCATGAAGTATTTTCCTTTTTTTTTAAAATAGCTGAAAATGCTAAAAACAAATAGCTGAAATTAGCAGGAAGAAGCCAAAAAGTTGAAATTAGTCAATAGCCACAAAAGTAATAGATAAGCAAAGAAAAATAGAAAAACAGCTAAAATTAACAAAAAATAAATACCTAAAATGTAGCTGAAAAAGCAGAAAAAAGTTGATTTCAGCAGAAAGAAGCTAAAATGGGCTACAAAAAAGATTAAATTAGAAAGAAGCTGAAAACAGCAGAAAAATAGTTGGAAAAAGCTGAAATGAGCAGAAAGGCTTTGAAGGATGTGAAGAGCTCCATTCATTTTAAATGAAGAAAGCATGGCCGACAAATATCCTGATGCATGTTCAATAATCCAGGTAGAAAAATCTAAAAGTTAAGCTTAAGTCTTATGGACGGATTAAAAAAAAAAAACTTGTTAAAACGTTTCGTCTTTAATCCAAAATACTTTGTCAGTCTGAGGAGCTGCAATAAACTCAGTCTTATAAAACAGCACCTTATCATAGCAGACAAAGCTACATTTCAAAAAGAAGAAAAAAAATAGCACAAGTACCAAAAGTCCAAGCAGGATTGTCCTGAATGAGCTGAACATTTTGATATTTGAATTGTCATGGCACAAAGATTATGGAAAAAGCTACATTCGGAAAAAAAATGTCCGGAACAAAAACGGCTGTGAATAGTGAGAACATTTTATAAACTTTCATACGATTAAAGACTGGTAAGGGGCAGCACGGTGGTGCAGTTGTTAGAGCCGCTGCCTCTCAGAGAGCTAATTGCCCTGGTTCATATCCTGCCCGGGGGGTAGAGTTGCATTTCGGCCTAAAAAAATCCGACCCGGCCTGCACATCCAGCACATTATTTTGGCCCGACCTGAATTCCGGGTTGGGCCGGGTTAGAAATGACAGACCTACCAGGGAGCCTTTCTGTGTAGAGTTAGCATGTTCTCTCCGTGTAAATGTGGGTTTTCTCCGGGTACCCCGGTTTCCTCCCACAGACCAAAAACATGCATGTTAGTCTGACTGGTAACTCTAAATTGTCCCTAGGTTTGAGTGAGAGAGTGAATATTTGTCTCGTTTGTCTCTGTGATGGACTGGAGACCTGTCCAGTGTGTCCCCCGCTTCTCGCACAGGGACTGCTGGACATGGGCACCAGTGACCCCCATGACCCAAAAAGGGTAAAGATAATGGATGGATGGGAGTAAAGAGGGGTAACGTTCATGGATCTGTGCAGGACAGAGCCTGAACACTGCAGGCTTGACCTGAAACCAGAGTGAGACCAGAAGGATCAGACTCGTCTGATTTAAAACTCAATTATAAAATGAATTGTAATTTTACAGCAGATCATACTCAAGAGCTGCATCGTCCCTGCAGACCACCTCATCCTCTTCATGCAGTTTGAATCACAGCGAGCAGCTCTCCATCATCCCTCTGTGCTGCTGCAACAGAACACAGCCCCCGTGCACGTCGTGCTCAGGATCCCAAACCTCTACAGTCGACTCTGCCGCTCCGCGTCCTGCTCAGCCCGTTGTTCTGCCCCACTGCAGATTATACCTCTTAAGCTCCCAAATCTGTTGCAGGTCTGATTCCAGCACCATGCACGCGTTTAATATCCAAAATGGACTGAATCAGGTTTGTCAGAGGCTCCTTCTCTCAGCCTCCCTCTGGGACGTTTGAAACGAGGTTTGTGAGTTCAAGAACAAACGGCGCTCTCATTTTAAAAAGGCATCATCAGTTTTTTTTTTTTTTTGTGCTTGCAGTTTCTTGCTTTCATCTCTTTGAGATAAAGTCTGTTCCTGTTGGGCGCGTGCACTGTTTTCCTAATTGATTTGAGCGAGAACGTCCCGGCTGCCCTCGTTCTTTGTCACTGAGCGGACTGATTGGGTTTCTGCTCATCTGGGACAACGACGGTCTTTTTAATGAACAGTCAGTCTTTGACTCAGCGGATCTGCTCCACATAAGATGCTCAAGCTTTGCCTGCTAGAGGCGAAGGCATGCTGTTTTTATTCATTAATTTTTCAGAGAAGGCCATCAGAACCATGAGCCCGAGTGCCCCTCAAACGGGTCTGCTGCACGTGTAATGCCTGCTCCGCAGGGGGCTGGTGAGGCAGTGATGAGTTGACCCTGCATGGGAGATTATCTGGGATCAGCTCGATTCGCTGCCAGGCCTGGTTTTTGTCCGACCGAGCAACAAAAACGATCCAACAGACGAGCTGCACCCGCCAGCTTCTGCTCAAACCGTCCCATCACTGACATCTCCCACTTTGACCTCCATCATCAGCATCTTCATCACGACACACGGGGCGGCAAAACGAAGCCGGCGCGGTTCAGAAAGTGATGTGAATCAGCAGAAGGCTGTTTTATTTCACGCCAAATCCTCACCTCGTTCTACAGGTGTGCAGTGGAGAGCGTCCTGTGCTCCAGCATCAACGTGTGGCATGGAGGCTGCACAGTTGCAGAGAGGAAAGCTCTACAGAGAGTGGTGAAGGCTGCACAGAAGTCTGTTGGAGTCAGTCTCCCCACCATCACAGACATTTACACCTCCAGATGCAGAAAAAGAGCCACCTGCATCATGAAAGACCTCACTCACCCAGCACACTCACTCTTTGCACCACTCCCCTCGGGACGGAGGTTGAGGAGCATCAAATGTAGAACCACTAGACTGAGGAACAGCTTCTACCCTGAGGCTGTCAGACTCATGAATAAATAAATAATAAGAATAAACACTGCAAAATGTCACATCATGTTGATACTGATCTGTTTCTTGTTGCTGCGTTCATCTGTGACCATCTGCTCATAATGACTCATGTTCGTGCTGCTGTTTATAATGATGTTTTTCTACTACATTAGGGCTTAGTGTATTACTAGCTGATGTCTCTCTTAGTTAATCCTAGATGTTATTATTGTTTTTCTCTTGCATTTGTGTTGGATGTAACTGGGACCCTGTGTACATAATCTCGTTTTCAACACATGTACTACATGCGGTGCAAATGACAATAAATTCTCTCTGACTCTCTGACTCTGACTCTGATTATTATTGTCTGCAGCCGAAAGGTGAAGGAAAGCACAACATTTACTAAATGTTACGTGTGGTAGTAGCCAGAGTCATCCACAATGCGTGTTTTGATTGTTAATAAAATACAAAAGATCTTTGTTTGAAATCTCGCCATTGCCAACTTGGAGTCAACTTTGTCTGACTGTTAGCAAAACATATCCTCGACCACTGGGTGGATTTTTATGAAACTTTCAGGATGTAATAGATATACTTTTTTATACTACTATGCAAAAACTCAGGACAGTATTACACTTTTATTATTTCATTTTATGCTTATGTTTTATGTTATTTAGGTGTAATTATACTTTTATACTACTATGCAAAAACTCAGGACAGTTTACACTTTTATATTTTATGCTTATGTTTATTAAATGTTTTAGTGTTTTAGAATGGTAACTGTTGCACCGAGGGACTGAGAGAAACGCAATTTCAATCCTGTGTATGTCCTGTACATATTGCAGTTCTGACAATAAAGTTGACTTTGACTTTGTGATCATCAGATGCACTTCTAGAAATGAATACCTTCTGGAGACAACCCAGCTCAAGATGGCTGCCACAGCCAACTGAGCCCAGTAAACACAAAAACAATTATAAATCAGTCTTTGTTGCATTCACTGTGCCTAAATTTCAGGTAATTGTGTCTGAGAGTCATTGACATCACATGGTTTGAAGGCTACGTTTCACGCAAGAACTTTGCTCAAAACTATAGAATTTAGTGTTGGAGTCAACTATGTCTGTTAGCAAAATATTTTATAAAACCACTGGATAGATTCTACTGAAACTTACAGAGTGTAATAAATGGATGCGCGTCTGTAACTGATTGACTTTTGGAATCGGTCAAGCTCAAGATGAACGCCACAGCTAGTTAACGTTAGTCATCACAAAAATGGCTTTAACTTGGTGAATTTGGCTGATAATAGGCTAAAGTTTGATGTGGTAGTAGCGGAGACTAATACACAACCCAGAATGTGGCACTATTATTAATTATACTGTACTCACAATTAAACTCACCTGTTTAAAGTAGCCTATGCACTATGATAGCAACTGCATTGTCTTATTTTAATTCATTTTACTTGCTTTTACTGTGTATATAATATTGTGTCTGTTTTTATGATTGACAATGTAAAGTGACCTTGAGTGCCAAGAAAGGTGCCTACAAATAAAATGTATTATTATCATTATTATTATTATTATTATTTTATCATTTTTGAGGTTTGACCAAACAACTATAATTTCATTTCTCATCATGAGACAATTTTAGTTTCTGAGCAATGTGCATTGATTTTAAAGAGAGCTAGGTCTTTACTTCTTGATTTGATTATTTTCTGAGTACGGTAGATTAAGATACAAACACAAAACCACAAAAAGAAGAAAATTCTAACCTTTTTTTTTTTCCCACTAATGCTCTTCAGCTTATCGGGGTCAGCTGTTCTGACACAGACTGGCAAACTACCTGACCCGGTTCAGAACTGGCAGATGGTGTCGATGAGGAACAGGGTGGGACTAAACCTCTGGAGACTCCCTGAAACCATCTCATTGTCACGTAACAGCTGAGCCAGGAGGGAGGCGATGGTCCTCCACCCCCTTCAACCAGTTCATTCTGAGCTGAAGCCAACTCAGCTTCCTGAAGCATAAATCTGCCTTTGACTTTTCATTCTCTGATCAACTGGACTTCACTGTCTCTTTTGTTATACAGTGTTTTCAATGCACAACAAGAAAAAAAAAAAAGATAAAATTCATTTTGCGAATCTTTTTCCCAGAAGTGGTCATTTTCTCAGTGAGATGGGGCACAGACGTCCAGATGTCGTCCTCATCAGCTCTGTTCTACTTTTCAGGTCAGAGCGATGGCAGTGTTACCTAACAGAACACATGGCCCGCTTCAAAAGCAGCCGGGTCACCTTCAGCTGCTGCAGGAGCCGGTGTTGGATCACTTCTCAGAGACGTCCCAACAGCAGGAGATTAAAGCTGCAGACACAGTGAAGTGTTTGTGTCCTTACCTCTCGCCTGGTGGTCCCACCGTCCTCAGTCCTCTCAGGCAGGACGCCCTGTTGGAGGCTGGAGGGCGAGCCGCTGACCTGCTGGGCAGTGGGGGGGTGCTGGGTGGCAGTGGATGGGGGGATGTGCTCCACCTGATGCAGGCCCGTGGACCTGCTGACCTCCCCGCTGTAGGCAGCCTGGTAGCTGGTCTCAGGTGGGACGTGGGCGGGCTCGGTCCCCGGGCTGGAGTACTGGGCTGGTGGGGGTTTCCTCACACTTTTGGCTGGTTTCACCCCCGTCCACGGCCGGTACTCTTCCCTGGAGGGAGGAAGATGCATCAGAACCACTTCAGACTGATGAACAAAAGAAAAGCAACCTTTGTGGAAATATAAACCCAAAATATCAGCTAAAAACAAATACCAACACCGAGCGCTGAATGACAGCTGAACGTTGCCGAAGAAGCTGAAACAGGGTCGTCAAACAAAAAAAGTAGCTGAACATTCACTAAAAGCTAAATAGAGCAAGAGCAGCACACAAACTAAAAGCTAAAACAAGCAAAACTCTAGCTAAAAGTAACAAATAAAATTAAAACACTAGCTAAAAGGAGCAAACACTAACTAAAAACTAAAATAAATTTTAAAAAAAAAATAGCTAAAAGAAGCAAAAAACTAAAAAGCAGAACACCAAAGTTCATGTTCAGTAATCCAGGTAAAAATACAACATTCAGTCAGGTCATCTGGACGTTTTTTTTTTCATTCTTCTTTTTTTTTCTGAGACGTTTCGTCCTTCATCCAAAGGACTTCTTCAATCTGAGGAGATACCAAACAAACTGATTCCCACAAGAGCATACTCTATAGTGGGGTGGGGAAAAGTTTGCTGGCACTAAGATGGCCTCCAGGGCCCGCCCTCTCCCCCATCAACTCCTCTGAGACAGTCATGCCGAAGTGGTTCAAAACACCAAAGTTCATGCTCAATAATCCAGCAATAAAAAGCAGAACATTTACAAAAAGCTAAAAGGAACAAAAGACTAAAAGTAAAAAATAAAATAAAACAACAGTAGATAAAAAAGCAAAATGCTAACTAAAAACCTGTGAATAAATAAATCTAAAAGAATTAAAAACACTAGTTAAAAAGAGCTGAACACTAACTAAAAACTAAAAAACAGAACATTTAGAAAAAGCTAAAAAGAATCAACTAAAAGTTAAAAAGCAAAACAGTAGCTAAAATAGAAAAACACTAACTAAAACCCTGCATAAAAGCTATAAGAATAAAAACACAGGCTAAATACTAGCTAAAAGCTAAAGAAGGAACACTTAGCTAAGAAATAAAAACAGAACACTAGCTAAAAGTAAAAAAATAAAAACATCCCCTTAAAAGAAGCAAAACACTAAAGACTAAAAATGTAGAACAACAAAAACAGCTAAAAGACTGAGGAACAGCTACTAGACTGAGGAACAGCTTCTACCCTGAGGCTGTTAGACTCATGAATAAATAAAAATAAAATAAAAAAATAAACACTGCAAAATATCACATTGTGCTGATGCTGATCTGTTTTCTTGTTGCTGTGTTCATCTGTGTTCATCTGTGACCATCTGCTCATACAAACTCATGTTCGTGCTGCTGTTTATTCCCACTATATTAAGCTTAGTGTATTACTAGTTGATGTTTTTCTTAGTTAATTCTAGATGTTATTACTGTTTTTCTCTTGCATTTGTTGTTGGATGTAACTGGGACCCCGTGTACATAATCTCGTTTTCATCACATGTACCACATGCGGTGCAAATGACAATAAAGACTCTCTCTCTCTCTCTCTCTCTCTCTCTCTCTCTCTCTCTCTCTCTCTCTCTCTCTCTCTCTCTCTCTAAAAGAAGCAAAACACTTACTAAAAAACTAAAAGCCTGTGAATAAATAAAAGCTAAAAGAATAAAAACACTAACTAAAAGTTAAAAGAAGCAGGAAAACTAGACTACCGGTAATAAATACAAACAGAACACTATTTAAAAGGTAAAAGAACCAAAACTCTAGCTAAAGACCAAGTGTAGAGCAATAAAAACTGCTAAAAAGATAACACAAGCTAAAAGCGAAACAATATACAGCGAAAAAAAGAATAACAGAAGCTAAAAACTTAAGCAAAACACTAAAGGTAAAATAAATAAATAAAGCAAAACACTAACTAAAAACTAAAAAGCAGAACATTTACCAAAAGCCTAAAGAGACAAAACACTAAATAAAAGTAAAAAAATCAAAACATTTATAGCTAAAAATACCAAAACTCTAACTAAAATCGGAATGAATAAAAACTAAAATAATAAAAACACTGGCTAAAAGCTAAAGAGGCAGCAACACAACAAACAGAACACTATTCAAAGCTAAAAGTAGCAAAAAACTAGCTAAAAGCTACAGGCTATGCTGGAGTTGATCTCGCGACTTAACAGTGTGTTTCATGTTGAACATTAAAAACATGTAGAAGTGATGACGTCATCTCCTGGAACTAAATGTGTCTGAACACAGATCAGGGTTCAGGTGATGTTTGGATCAGAACCAGCCTCATGAAGCAGGACCGGGACAGCTCCTGGTGCTGAAACCGACCCAGCTGTACCTGTAGGAGCTGGTGTTGCTCTCCTCCATCATGTTCTGCTGCTCCCCGCACCTCCTCTGATCTCTGTCCCCCCCGGGGCTGCTCCCATCGTTAGTAATCCAGGGGAAGTTCTCTTTCCTGGGAATGGGCCAGGGTCTGTAGTCCTGCGTGTACTGGGTCACGCTGGGGAAGGGCTGGTAGTCCTCCCGGGGTCTGTCCCTCCGCAACCTGAACGAGCCCCGCGCTCCCTCCGCTGCGGGCGCGCGCTGCGGGGGCGCCCTGGTGCGGGACTCCGAGTCCGTGAGCTGCTTGGTGACGGAGCGCACCTCCTGCTCCGAGATGTCCGAGTAGTTCTGGATGGTGAGCGGGACGGACAGGTCCGACTTGTCGAACTCGTTCCAGAAGCGAGCCAGGCAGCAGACCCTGCTGATGCACGGCCAAGACATCCTCCCCCAGGAGGAGTTCAGATGGAGAGGGGAGGACCACCTACAGGAGGAGAGGAGAAGTGGAAGGATGGCTGCGGGTCCAGGAGCCCATCCTGTCAGCAGGAGAGCCAGTCTGTGTCTGAGTCCTCCTCTCACGTGGTCTGTGACACCAGAACCTCCCCCTCATGCACAAATCCTCTGCACCTCCAGCTGGTCCCGGATCAGCTGCTGTCTGATTGGACCCACAATCACACTTCATGATGTTTATGTACAGTATATATATATGTTTATGTATATATATA
>JBBPBX010021100.1:0-17385 GCA_038048925.1 Garcialebias charrua | reverse complement strand
TGTATATATATATATATATATGTACTAAAGATTAAAAGTAATAAAAGAATAGCTAAAAGTAACAAAAATCTAGCTCAAAGCTAAAAGTAGCTGAAGGTTGGCTAAAGACTAAAAGGAGCATGGGGAATTTTATTTTTCCAATGGGTATTTTCAAAGTTACCTGCTTTGTTTTAGCTAAAAGTCTACTTTTTAAAAAACTACATTTAGACTGCAGCTGACATCAGTGATCCTGAAACCTTGAAGATGTGAAGATTTAAACTTTGTGCCATGCTAAAGTCCTCCATGTTTCCTCTTTGGATTATGTTCGAACAAGTTGGACTAACCAGGAGCGACATTTTGAGGTGCTTTCTGCATGTCAGGCGCAAAGAAGTAAATTTGCAGCTTTAATAAAAATGGAATAATATTTCATGCTTTCATTTATTTATGTACCTTTTAAAATCCGAGTTGACTTCATAAACATATATTAATTCAGTTTTCATTTATTTTCTTTTTCAGGCAAGACTTACAAAACAAGGATATTGAATATAATATCTATTGTGACTTTCCTTTGAGTAACATCGAATCTGCAGCAACAAAAGTATTTAAATTATGTTTGGTTGCAATCTGCATATAATTTTGTTTAAATGGAGCGACTTAAAGTTATATGAGATTTTTTTTATGACAAGAGGATTAGGTTTTATTTGTATTATGATGGAACAAAAACGTTGTCCTAACTGAGCTATATTCAAATTTAACTATAGCTGATTAACATAGACAGCTATTTATGTGTAATAGTTTATTTAGGCTGTTGGAATTTGTGAACAGAATACTGTATTGTATTGTATGTTGTTGTACAAAAACTTGCAGGTCTTTTCTGCCCTCTACAGTTAAAAGTGAAAAACGACACCAGCAGCTTTTCAAACAGCTGCCTAAAATTCAGGCAGGCAACATCTGGAGTAGAAGTCAGTGTCTTGTAAAATAAACAGGTGTAGCTGAACGAGGGTAGAAATGGTCACACAACAGATATTTGTCTGATCCATTAAAATGCTGGTTTCAACGAGCAGAACTCAGAACAACAGTCAGGTTCTGAAGGAAGAACATCCCTTTCTAGAAGACGTTGTGCCACAGCCTCAGGTTTGATTTGATTTGATGTTTATTCATTCATTTTAAAAGAACAATACAAAACAGTTTCATCAGATACAAGAATACAAGTAGGATAAAATGAAAGGAGCAGAAAGAAGATGAAATCTTATTATATCTGCCCCTTATTTCACAGTTTGTTCAACCAATGATAACCTTCAAACTACATCACAAAATGAATAACTCTACTTAATTTTTCTAACTGTAATACACAAACACACTAAGCTACATCATAAGTACAACATAAGTGTAATACACAAACACACTAAGCTACATCATAAGTACAACATAAGTGTAATACACAATATACAGGTTGATCCAGCTTCAAGTTTTGTGTTGTCTGTGAACATCTTTTTTATTTATTTTTTATTTAAGTTTATTCATTTTACAAAATGTGATACAAAAAATGACAAGCAAATGAAAAGAATAAAAAAATATATAAGGTGTAAAATGAAAAGGTAGCAGATGAAGAAAATATCTTATTAAATCTGCTCCTATCTATCTAATACAAACTAATTGCTCTCTAATAACAAAATAAGTAAATAACTCGTTTAACCAACAATATTACTCAGTTACATTCAATCATATTTTGCTCACATCCTCACAGCTGAAACATTCACAAACAAGATGCTCTTCAGACTGATCCAGTAAATTAATCAGAACCATCTTCTTGTATTTTTCCAGTTCATTAAAACACTAACAATGGTTTTTATTTGAATCAGACGCGACAGTCTGGTAAATGGACCCACTTACTGACTCCAACGTTTACCAGGGTGATGTCCAGGGTTGCTTTGAGGATGCTGATGGAGTACAGAGAGGGTCAGAAAGAACTCTATTGTGTCTTTACAAAAAGCATAGGGTGCAGAGGGAGGAGGTGTGGTGCTGTATGAGGAAATCTGGAGTGGCAGAGAAGCATACTGGTACAGGACATGTATGAGGACAACAGGACAGTGGTGAGATGACAGATAGCTTCAAGGTGGAGGTGGGATTACATCAAGGATCAGCTCTGTGGAAAGAGATCATCAGACAGCACAGGTTGAACAACTGGGAGATAAAGTTAGAGAGGCCAGACTGAGATGGTTTGGACATGTCCAGAGGAGGAGGAACAGTGAGTATAATGGTAGAATGATAGGAATGCAGCTGCCAGGAAAAAGACAATAAGGAGATATATGGATGCAGTTAGCGAGGACATGGAGGTAGTTGGAGTGAGAGGATGACTCACTGTGGCGACCCCTGAAGAGGGAAAAGCCAAAATAACTCTATTTAGATGCTACAAGTCAGCAGATGCCTTTGACTTGTTTAAACATTTGATGATTTTGCTTAATTAAAAACAAAACAGTTTGATTGGTTACAATAATAAGCTGTTTATTGGTTATTCATACTCATGTAACCCGCCATCATCAAATCACAAGGCAGCTTTCATAACCTGCAGCTGACAGTGCATAATCATCTGGAGATGTAGAGTTGTGTTTGTTTGGATCTATCTGACAAAGATCTTTGGCAGGAATCTGTTTGTTTAACTGAAGATCTTTTTCTACTTTAAAACATCACTAAACTTAAACATAATATTGAAGCTGCATCAGAGGAAGGACTTCTTGCCTTTATTTTGATCTAAATACCTGAACTCACCTGGAATCTCACATGTTTTCAGTATCAAAGCACTTATCACTGACCTGTCAAAACAGGAAGTGCTCCATGTCAGTAAGGCTGATCTGTTGTCGAAGGATGTACGCTCCTTCCAGCTCTCCCCCTCTCTGCAGCCTCCCCTTCATACTCACATCTGATCTCTCCCCTCCCTGTCAGTTGTTCCTCAGCAGCGCCCTACACAGGCAACTGACCTGATGACTGCTGCATGAAGTGTGCACCTTCACTCTGCTCCAGTTTGTAGCTGCCACCAAAGGGACTCTGGTCATGGATCAGGGCCTGCACAGTAAAGCAGCTTCAACATAGCCAGGGTTTCTTGTGGCTATTGTTGAGCTCCAGTTGCAAACATAAACCGAACATTTTTCATCTTCTTACATTTTTACTTGCTGTCAATAAACCTCACAGAAATCAATAAGCGAGCGAAGACGTTGAAAAACAGAAGTGAACCAACGATACCTTGCTGAGCCCGATCGTGCTTCATAGCTCAGGCCTCATGTCACACTGGCTGTAGATGTGTCTAACAAGATTAAGTCAGGTCCTCTGGACAGATTCTTGTTGTTGAAACGTTTCGTCTTTTATCCAAAAGACTTCTTCAGTCTGAGGAGCTGCAACAAACTCAATCTTACATAGCCGCTTCTCATAGTAGGTCTGGGTGATTTGGACCAAAATTAATTCACAAAATTTTTAAGCTAAATCATGATATACAAGATACAAGAGATTTTTATTAACATTGACGAAATATATCTCAATATTCAAACATCTGATAAGTTCATGGCACAAACCAATACAGACTTGTTCCTGTGTTTAGTATTTTACATCGCTATATAATGTACTGGTAGCTGTTTTTTATTTTATTTTTTTAATATAATTTTCTTCCATTTATTTTTTTCAATTCATATGCTTTCTTTTATGATTGTCTACTGTTGTCATCAGTCTTAATCAGGTCTCTCTTGTAAATGAGTCCTAGAGAGGATCAATGTAGCCTGGCCCTCGCCTTCCTGCACAGCTCCGCTCAATTCTCATTTCCCTAGTACGAAGCGAAGTGAAGGACAGGGTCTGGTTACAACCAGGCTAGGATCAATGAGACTAACCTGTATAAAGGTTGAATGAAAAAAAAAAAGTCATCTTTCCCTTTTCAGTTTCCCATGAAACCACACAAAAAGAAGGCACTAAAAAACTGTCAATTTTATTTCTGATTTCAGTTTCTCTGAGGGTAAGTTTTAAAAAGCACATCTAAATAAAATGAGAAGCATTTTCTCAAGAATGTCGCGTCCCACTGACACTGAACAATTTTCCAGGAAGTTATTGAACGCCCCATGACGTACGGTACACACCCCTTTTAAAACGTGCTGCTCCGCCTTTAACTCAAGTTTAGAGGAAAGGTAAATGTATCTAAATCTTTTAAAAAAAAAAGAAGATTCAGAACTTCGATGACTTAGATTTATTTTTACGTTTCATTTGGTGCAAACAAGTTTGCTGTGTGTACATTTATCCGAACTTGTCTGGGAACTGCTGACATTTGCAGCACGTGGATTCACTCGAAGTTAATATACGACTTTTACTTTACCGAAGACACGGAAGGAAGCCAAGCAACTGAAGAGATTGTGGCTAACAAGTAAGTAATGTGTAATTCAAAATCCATGTTGCTTTCGAACCACCACAGACGAATGCGCAAACCGTGTTAAATTCAGGGTTGCCAGATCTCCAGACCGAAAGAAGCGATCAGCTCCTTCAAAACAAGCACAAACAAGCGGCTCGCTCTTTCAAAAAAAGCCCAAAAAAAGCCCAGCTGGCAACCCATCCCATTGTGTAAAAAAAGGCAGTTTTAAACAGTATAAACATATTTATTATGGCATTACATATATCTAGCAAAATTATACATAAAAGAACGTATTCAGTCTAAAAAATAAAAATACATTTTGCATTTTTCTCCCATCTGTGGTCGGATCCAGTCTTGAAGAGCACGCTCTTTCTCCCAATCTTTATTATATTTTTTTCCATATTTACCCCACTTAGAGCTCACATTAGCGTTGTCTTGTCTAGACAAAGAATAAAGAACAGAGACAAAGAATAAAGAACAATGTTGCATTCGCGTGTAGTCGGATGTCCCGTGAAGATACACGGTTTTTAATTTTAAACTCACTTTGAAAGTAATTTTCATTAATTTATCATTTTGTTTGCTAAAAACGAACATAGTTGAATGATACAAGATATATATGTGGTGTCACTATATGCAAAGTTCAAAAATGATGTCACAATACTGTAATGTATACAGCAGTGTTCGTGCATGTATATTACAGAGTGTCAGTGAACGCACCGCGAGAGAGAGCGTGACGTAGGCACGCGGGTTCAGTGTGTGTGTGAAGATAGAAAGTGCAGAGAACGGAGTAATGCAGGATCGTGCCGTCTGATAAGTGTATTGTGCAGTTTAAACAATAAAGCTACATCAGCACCAAACCAGCATATTTATTAAGCGTGCAGAGAAACATCAAAAATACCTTTAAAATAACTTCAGGAGTACATTTCACAAAACAAGCCCAAATAAGCGACGCAACACCCATGGTAAGCACAAAAAACCGCCACAAGCGGCTCACCGAATTTAAAAGCGACTCCAGGAAAAAACAAGCCCAATGCCGCTTGAAATAAGCGGACTTGGCAACTATGGTTAAATTCGCGGGACAATTTCATTGCGGCTGCCGTAGTCGGAGTTTCACGCATGCGCAGTTTTATTATGTCTGTGTGCTAATAGTAAACAAAAGTCTGTGGGAAGAAATTACACCTAAATTCCCACCATTTCCTATATAAAAAAAAATACATTAGTAGAACAGCTTGTAGTTTAACTATGCCTATACATTTGAACTATTAATTGTATAAATAGTGAGTTCGTCTGGTCCAGGTAACTACTGAGCCTTGTTAATAACTTTAATGCTCTTTTTTCAAAGTATGATTAGTTGAGTGTTGTTTTGTAGTTTTACTCAAACCTCTGCACAGTAACCTAAATATGGTAAAACAAACAGTGCAGAATAAATATAGTGCTTCACATGTTTAGTTTTGTTCATTATATAAATATTTTTGGATAATTGACTTTGAACATATCTGATGGGACGTTTGCAGTTCAGCTTATCATCAATAATAATACCAAGAAATGTATCTTCATGCATTTCAACAATCACTTAATTCTGTATTTTCAGTTCCCATCTGAAACGACATTATTTTGGTTTGCTCACATTTAAAAATAATTTGATACAATCAAACCATATTTTTTTTTGCTTTTTCACTTCATCATGGATGTCTTTTAACAACTGTTTCAGAATATCTCCAACCAAAAATGAATTTGTATCATCAGCAAATAATACAAATTTCATAACTCCAGATATTTTTCACATGTCATTTACATACATTACAAAGAATTTAGGACCCAAAGCTGACCCCTGCGGAACCCCACAAGCAGCCGTTAACTCCAGACCTAATAGCGTAAACTCCAGAGCTAGCACATGACATTTGCTTCAGAGCTAATATAGCATTAGACCTGGAGTTAATATTAATATTTTGTTAGCTCCAGAGCTAATAAACATCACAAGTTGATCACATTTGATTGTTTCAACTCATATATTGTGCATAAGGACTAATATAAAATATAACTTTATTGTCACGTTATCATTTTTTAGCCTTGAGTCCTTGTGTTTTAGTCTCCAACCGATTTACGTCATTGTCCACAGAATGCATTGCACTTGTAAAAAGAAGGACGGCGTCCTTAGGTGGAAAATGTAATAAGCATATATAATTTGTGAAGTAATTAAGAGTTTTTTCACCTGTCACAAACAATAACTTATTAGAATAGAGAAATAACATATTAAGGACTGTGAAAGTAGTCTGAGATCCCTTTAAAACAATTCCTTGAAACATTAAAATAGCTTTGCAGTTGTAAATGTTAGAAATAATCTAAACACTCAAGCTTACCTTAAAATTAAAGTGCATCAAATGGTTATTTAGCAATTAGATTAAAAAAAAAACAGACAGCCTAACTTTGCAAGAAACTACAAATGGTAAGGAATCCAGTGATTTTAGATTTATACACATATTTATTTGTTTCTAGCTCAGGACAAACGTGAAAAACTAAACTCGATCACCTCAGTTTTGCAGAATCATAGACTAAAATTAATAACTGATTATTAAAGTTGTTGATTTTTATTTTCTAGCTTAACATAAAATGTATGCTGTTCCAGCTATTAAGGCGAGAAGGATTCTTAAAATAGGAGTCATAGTTTTTATAGTTTTTATTTGGGAACTTAAACTTAACAAAATACAATTAAACTGTTATTAACAGAGAGCGTTATTCTGGTATTCATTATGATTTGGGCCAAATCTTCTGTTTTGATTTGATGTCACATGGTTTCAAAGTTCTTGGAAACTGATCAAGTCAGATCAGAATTGATAAAATCCTCTTTTTCTTTAAGAAAAGTTGTAAAATTACAATTTTTTTTATTTTGTTTTAAGGTCTGCTAATGCTTAGCTTGTCTTAAAGTGTCAATGCATAGAAAAATACAAATAGAAACAGTAAAATTTAAATAGCCTATGTTAATCCTCTCTGGTGCCACAGGGCTGTGAAAATCAAAATATTAACAACATTTAGTAACATTGCATGTGTAAAATGTGCATGTGTGCAGTAAACATGCAGGTTAAGATGACTCGCTAATCATCAACCATTGATTGAACGAAAAATGAAATGACTGATAAGGTGAAGTTTTTAAACAGTTTTCTTCAGACTTTCTTTTGGTGAGCATTAATCTTCTGATTAAAATGTCGCATTGCAGAGAACATGGACCTTCTGCCAGACAAAAACTCCAGCTACAAAGACGTTGCCTACTGGGACGAGAGATACACGAGGGAACAGCAGTACGACTGGTTGGGAGATTTCTCCAAATTCCAGCATCTTCTGGAGAAAGTGATGAAGAAAGAAGATTCGATTCTCATCCTGGGTTAGTAGTTTTCAACGTGTGATCTTTTAATGATGGGATGACGCAGAAAGTGACCGGAGTTTAGCTTGAACCATCCCACACACAGCGCCAGCACTTCTGCAGGGCATTCTGGGTAATTGTTGCTCTCGGATGCTGATTGCTTTACAGAGACGGCTGCTCTGAGTTTGGCTGTTAGCGTGTCACGTGTCAGCGTTGCTTTCTCGCCTCTTCTCTCCTGTCACCTCTCAACTGTCTGCCATCAAATAAAAAGAGAAATCCGTGGCATCAGGAGCCATCGTGACTGTCTCGTATGATTAACACGGCTGCACTTCCTGTCAGTAATAATAAACACTGTCAGAAGAGCTCGTTTGCACAGAGTCCATGTCGATGCAGAAAAAGTGACCCGAACGCTTTGATAAATATTACTTAAAGTAATGCACATCACTCACTGCCCTTCATGACAAAGTTATAGTTCTTTAGGTTAAACTTAGAAAATAAAATATTAAGTGATCTTTTAGCACTCATTGTATGTGTTGAGGATGACTCTCAGCTACTACCTCACTAATCTTAGCTCAGTTTATGTAACATTAACTGTGCTATAGCCATTTATACGCTTGATAAGGTTGCTTATCTGTGGCATCCATTTGGAATATAGTTGACTCCAAAAATTAAATCTGTTCATCCAATGAATACTTTCTGAATTTCATTCAAATAGGATATGTTATATTTTGCTAACAGACATATATTCCCGCCTATAACAGACATATATTCCCGCCTATCTCTTTAGCTGCGTAAGCTTAAGCTTTAGCTTAAATATGTAAGCAGCATTTTTGCTTACATATTTATTCAAATCTGAACTCTTTTTTTTAAATTTAAGATGAAGAAAAACATTTGAGAAGTGAAAACAAACATTTTCAAGTAATACATTTTTTAATTAAGCCAGCAATCAAAGACTAGAAAATACTTAGTTTAAATAGTTTAAATCAATGATTATTCAACTATATGCAGGAAAGAATAAACATGGTTTAAATGTGTGGAGCAGTGTATTTCCATCGTTGGTTCTTTAGCATAAATGTTATATTTTAATAAATACTTTCTGATCCGTTTTTTCACGTTATTTGTTTTTACAACATGTTACCATTTTTATTATGTTTGTGTTACAACCTGTTGTGAGTCCAACAAACGCAAACCACTGTATTCTCTGATATATATATATTTTTAATTGATAAAGCTCTGTATATGTTGTATAACACAATCATTGTTCCACATTTAATCTATTGTATTGAGGTTTGGGGAAAAGCGTGCAAAACAATTACAAAGCCTGTTTTTATTTTACAAAAGAGAGCTGTAAGAGTAATCACCAGAAAACATTTCAGTCACCCATCAAACACCTTGTTTCTTCAGCTAAATTTATTGAAATTCCAGGAATTGGTAGAATATAGTATTTTATCAGTTATGTATAGGGCTCATAATAACACATTACCTTTAAATATCCAAAGACATTTTATAAAAAGACAAAGTTATTACAATCTCAAAGGGACAGAGATATTCATCAAACCACAATTCAGAACCAGCTTAAAGGGACGGTCTACCTCAATTCAGGGAGTTCGATTGTGGAATGTTCTGGAGAGTGATGTTAAAAATGCAAAATCAATGTATACATTTAAGAAAAAGGTCAAAAAGGACTTGCTCAAAAACTATATATGATGTAACTTAGTGTGTTGTGTATTACACTTATGTTGACTGATAATGCAGCTTAGTGTTTGTGTATTCAAGCTAGAACAATTAAGTAGAGTTATTCATTTTGTGATGTAGTTTGTGTATTACAGTTAGAAAAATTAAGTAGAATTATTCATTTTGTGATGTAGTTTGTGTATTACAGTTAGAAAAATTAAATAGAATTATTCATTTTGTGATGTAGTTTGTGTATTACAGTTAGAATGATGTAGTTTGTGTATTACAGTTAGAAAAATTAAGTAGAATTATTCATTTTGTGATGTAGTTTGTGTATTACAGTTAGATAAATTAAGTAGAATTATTCATTTTGTGATGTAGTTTGTGTATTACAGTTAGTAAAATTAAGTAGAACTATTCATTTTGTGATGTAGTTTGTATATTACAGTTAGAAAAATTAAGTAGAATTATTCATTTTGTGATGTAGTTTGAAGGTTATCATTGGTTGAACAAACTGTGAAATAAGGGGCAGATATAATAAGATTTCATCTTCTTTCTGCTCCTTTCATTTTATCCTACTTGTATTCTTATATCAGATGAAACTGTCTTGTAGTGTTCTTTTAAAACGAATGAATAAACATCAAATCAAAATATATAGAGCTCTCTTGGTTCCTGTTTAAAGTCTGGGTCAGGAGCAGTTCTTCAGGCGTCCACACGGTGTCGCTGTTGTATTAGAATTACACGGGCTGCTCTGTGAAACGCAAACGTTACAGAAGTGCATTTTGACACATTTTACATTAGAGCCACACAAAATAAAATTAATATTTTTCTTGTTTAATATTTACTCATTAGAACTGTGTTTAGACGCGAAGCTTTAAGGGTCATTTTGAACAAAACGACTTAAAAGAGGTTGTTTTTATGACGTGTGTTTTTGTGTTTTCATCATAAAGTCATACAGACGGAGGATGGAAAAGCTGAAGGAGTTACTCTGTTGTTTGGAAACACAGATACAGTATTGATGTTTTTCTCCCTGAAGTCAGTTTTGGTTCTGCAGCTTTAATGGCCTTTTTAAAAAAAAAACTGTTGCCGCATGTCAGGGAGGGGGCAGTGACCGGGGGGATTCTGTCTGTCAGCTGGTGGGGATGGCACCAGTAGGCTTTGTCTTGGAGCTGTCGTCTCAAAGAGGACATCTCTCTTTTTGTCTTCCTCATCTTCCAAAGTTATGAAACTGTGCGTTTTTGTGAGCAGTTTGTTCTGTTTTCACCAGCACAGATGGGGAGCTATAGTTGGAAGCGAAGATTTGCGAAGGATCACGTGCAATTGGTTTCAGAGAACACTGCTTTGGGAAATATTTGGCAACGTTTCAGCGTACACAAAGTCATAAAGTGTCATCGTCACTTCACTGAGACAGAGCAGAGGAGGGAAGACCTTCTTAAGACACCACAGAGCTGCTGATGAATGCATAGGGAAGAGCTGGAGAGGAGGCAAACATCTAATCCAGTTTGGAGTTTGGGCCTCAGCCTGCAGAAAGAGGTCATTTCCATAAAGATGATGTGTGCAGAGAGAAAGTGAGCCGGAAATGACCGGATGCAGAGATGAGAGTTCTCAAAGGTTTATCTGCATCCTCGGAACATTTAATCATCTTCCTAAGAGCTGGATTTCTTTTCAAGTCCAGTTTGATGTTTGTGTGTCCTTATCTGCATAGTTTTTATTTTAACAACCTCCCACACCCTTTAAAATAAAAAAAAAGAGGCTGCTGTTTTTTTCTTCATAACATTTAATGGTTGTCATGGTTTTCCAATCAGCTGTTTCAGAACAAAATTGAGTTCAGATCATGTGGAATGAAAGAATATAGTGTCGTGTGTGTGAGGGTGATACAATTGATTATTGATGTCAGGATCTTTGAACTCATTTGGATGGATTCAAAAGATGATTTTAATATTTTATTTCAGCAGTTTCAACACACATCTTAAGTTATAAATCACTTAACACAAGAAATGAACCTGTGTTCTGCCTACATGTAACAGACCGAAAATACTGGAGCAAATACAACTTTATATATTTAAAAGAACTGTGTATTCAATCAGCTTTTTATTACACTTAGTTAGAAAATCCTGATTTAACATTTGCCTCGTAGTGGCTGGTTTCAGTACAGTGTTCAAGACTGAACTCATTTTGAACTGTTCAGTTTTAATAGTGTAAATGTTTATGAAACATTCACACTGTTGCGATCCATTTTTCTAACGTACATTTTTTGGCGTCTTTCTCATTCCATAATTTTTGTGCCATTTCAACAAATCATATACCTAAAATGTTCAGCTCGTTCAGGAGAAGGGTGCTACTAGCTGTTTTTATGCTGATTTAAGCTTTTTCAGCTAATTCTAAATTTTTGCACTCATTTCAACTTCTTTCAGTCTAATTGGGCACAATTGTGCTCTCCCCAGTTCCTTCTGGTAATTTAAGCTTCTTTCTGCCTTTTTTTTAGCTGCTATTCAGCAGTTGTTGTTTTTTTTTCTTCACATTTCTGCTTTTTTCAGATATCTTCAACTTTTTTCTGCTAATTTCTGCTTCATTCAGCCTAATTACCTATAGGCGTAAATCTCTCCTTTCTTCTGGTAATTAAAGCTTCATTCAGCTTCTTTAGCTACTATTCAGCTGTTTTCATTTTATTTTACAAATTTCTGCTTTTTCAGAAAATTTTTCACTTTTTTGCACTCAAACGTTTTTCAGCCTAATTCAGCACTGGTATGTGCTGCGTCCACTTCATTCTGGTAATGTTAGCTTATTTCTTCTTTTCAGCTACTATTCAGCTGATTTTTTGCAAATTCTACTTTTCTCAGATAATTTCCACTTTTTTATGCTAATTTCTGCTTCATTCAGCCTAACTGGGCACAATTGTGCACTCTCCAGTTCCTTCTGGTAATGTAAGCTTCATTTTGTTTTTTTGGCTACTATTAAGCTGTTTTTTTTCTTCATAAAAACAAACAAACATATTTCTGCCTTTTTTCAGATATTTTCTACTTTTTTGCACTAATTTCTGTATTGTTTTAATTTTTTTCTGGCTTTAAGCCTAACTGGACACAGTTGGGCTCGCTCCACTTTCTTCTAATGTAAGCTTCTTTCTGCCTTTTTAGCTACTTTCAGCTATTTACTTGCTAACTTCCTCTTTTTTTGCTGATTTACTTTTTAATGCTAATCTTTGCTTAAACCAAATTCAGCAAATATGTGTTCTTTCTTCTTTCTTCTGCTAACTTAGGCTTGTCCTTCATTTCAGCTACATTTCAGCATGTTTTTAGCTAATGTTTTTCAGCAAGTTCTTCAGCAATAAGCATTCACACTGCTTTTTTTTCTGCAGGAAATGCAATTTCTCTAGTTACGTACTGTAGCAGACTGGACAGGCTCTGAAAGTACAGTGTTGGATGTGTTAGTCCGTCATCCAACAGGATGGTAAACTGGTTCCTAATAGTGCATCTTGTTCAGAAGTTCCTACTTTATTCTCTTTGGCGTTCAGTTGATGCTGGTTCTGTGCTCAAATAATCAGTTTGTGCAGAAACATTTCTTTGTCTAATGATGAGCACTACCACAAGTAAAAATGTGTTTAAAAAAAGAAAAGAAAAAGAAAGAGGTCAACTAAGGACGGGAGAAACATTTCAAATGTTTTGAAATAGACCTGCTGGAAATAAAGTGTCATCAGAGCGTAATTATAATATTTTATTGTTATTAAAGCACGCTGTGTGTGTCCTGTGCAGCCTCATAATGTCACACTGTCATCATCATCATTACTCCTATTACATGTTACGCAGACTGTATGGTGCCCTGAAGGCCCGTGTGTGTGTGTGTGTGTCACAGCATTGCGTCAAACAGTCCCTGGCCTTCCATTTAACCAGTACGTAACGATACAGAGCGTTCCCAATGATGAGATCAAATGTGTTTCCACTTCCTCGCTGCCATGAAGCCCTTTCTTTTACGGGCTGCTCCAGGCTGTGCCAGTGATGTAATGACCCGAGTCTCCAAGTGGTCAGTGATCATCAAGGTGAAGGGGGGCGGGGGGTTCTTTGATTATGCAGTGTGTTACAGCCTTCTCAACAACTTGTAGAGTAGGAGGCTGGAGTCCTATATAATATAATATGTTCAATAATCTAATAAAGAATTATTTCACTATGAATTCATCTTTATCTTGCAGCTGAATGCTCTGAAACGTCACTTTGTTTTCTGTAGTGAAATCTGATCATGTTGTGAACATTTGAATAAGACAGTTTTAACCCTTTAACTTGATGGCTGTTCATGGTTTTGTGTGTGTGTGTGTGTGTGTGTGTGTGTGTGTGTGTGTGTGTGTGTAAAACCACCTTATTTAAGAATACTAGTTTTTATATTTGTTCCACAAAAACCCTGCCAGTCTTTCAGAGCTGTCTCAGCCTGATTTTTTTCCTCTCCATTTTAACATTTTAAGAGGTTTTTGTTTAAAAACTCTTAACTAGTTTTTTTATTTTTTATTTTTTATTTTTTATTTTTTCTTCTTTCGGCTTTTTTCCCTGCGTTAGGGGTCGCCACAGCGAACTGGTCGCACGAAGATTTGGCAGTTTTTACGCCGGATGCCCTTCCTGACACAACCACAGACCACCGAGCAACCACAGCCCTCTGTGTGGAGCAGAGAGCTGATATCTAGGGTTCCCGGGGGAGCAGATGGTGTGGGTTAAGGGCCTTGCTCAAGGGCCCAGAGTGGGGCAGATGAGGGTGGAGACAAGTGTGACCGCTTCACTTATCCCACCCACATCTTTGATGTTGTCAGTACCGGGGCTTGAACCGGCGACCTTCCGATCACAAGTGCACCTTCTTAACCTCTGCGCCACCACTCCCATTTTTATTTTTTATATATTGACAACATATTAATTTTAAAGTACTGTATTTTCCGGTCTATAAATCACACCTTTTTGCCTAATTTGCATGCCCTGCAACTAATAGAGAGGTGAGACTTGTTTATGGATTTTTTCCCATATTTTTAGATCAATTTTTGGCTCAGATATGACCGTTTTTCATTTTGGCAAATAAAATGGTGCAGTACCACTTTTGACCGCTAGGGTACACAGACTGTTCCCACCTCATGTGTCCGAAGGCAGCCTCCTCTGGTCGGACACACTCTGTCTCTGCCCGGCCTTCTGCTCTGGAGGTATGAACTACTGTTAGCTCAGTGTTTGTTAGCAAAAACTGTTACTATTTATCTAAATAAGTCATGAACTACTGGACAGATTTTTATGAAACTTACAGTAAGTAATTACTTGGTGGTCATTTACAAACTGTTAGCTGTATGAGATTTTTTAGCTAAAATTCGATTTATTTATAATTTATTTTCGCAGCGCACGCGACGGTTTGGAAGACGTCAAAGCGAAACAATTTAAATCCAGCTGATTTGACCATTTCGTGAATTTATTAATGAACGGTTAAGCTCAGGAACCCTTGTGCTATAATGTCAGCTAAGAAATGTATATTTTAATCGTTTATTTGCGTAGCGGTGACGCATAATAGATGCGTCTTAAATAAAGGTGCGACATGTTTATGGATTTTTCCAATTTATTGTCAATAATTGGACAATGCGCCTTATAGAAAGGTGCGAGTTATCAGACGGAAAATACTGTAATTAAAAAAGTGTACTGTCCTCCATTAGTGCATCCTCTGGGTCAACATCTACATCCTCCTGTTCTCCAGAGCCCAGAACTGATGTTTGGTTCGGATGGCCCAGTCAGAGGGGTTCTGGACCCCGTCCTCCGCGCAGAGTTAGACCTAGTGGGGCTCAGTCCGCTCTTCCTCTTCTAAAACAAATCATGATCATCCTCTTCATCAACAAAATCCTCTCTGTCTGACTGTTTTCTCCTTCGTGATAGTGACGGGAACTGCAGTTCTTTTGAGTGTACTCAATCTCTAGAATTGGTTCGTTAAAATGTTTCGTTCAAATGATTCGCTCACGCAAGTGACACAGCGTCACTTCCAGCACAGTACTACATGAACGAATCACTCCTCAGCTGCAGTTCTCCATGTGTGTGCATGCACGGATCGTCAGTTCGTTCACTGAATGCATCACTCCCCAGTCCTCTCTGACAGACTCTGTGTTGCATCAAGCAGGGCGTTCACTGAACGTACATGCGAGTCCTCTTTCTTTTATTAGTTTTAATATTATTAAGACTTTGTTAAGGACACAGCATCTGGTCTATAGGAAAGACTGAAATAAAAATGTAGAGTTCATCAATAAATGTAAAATAAATTAAAAAAAGGTAGGAAGATTAAAAAGAAGTATAAACAATGCAGCTGTAGCAGAAAGTCAATTAAATTATGTTCAGACAACAATTTTTCTTCTTGACGTGCTCATCTTCACTCAGTGTCTAACTTTATTTTTTATTTTTGGGGGTGTGTGACTTCAGATTAACCTACACTCAGCCACCCCCAGCTTGCCCTGCTGCGAGTCTCACTCGCTCTTCTGCCTCCCGTGAGTGCGTTGCTTATGGGACTGAGTTTGTTGTGGCTCCTCGGACTGACGAAGTCCTTTGGATGAAAGATGAAACGTTTCAACACAAAGAAACCATCCAGAGGACCTGACTGAACTTTGTTGAATATGTTAGCATGTTAGTCCGCCATGTTGGTAAAATATCTCATGGACCACTGGAAGAACATGACTCAAAACTCTCAGGAAGTCACTGGACTACAACTGAATAACTTTTGGAGTCCTCCTGATTCAAGATGGCTGCCACAGCTAATAAACCTTACCAAACTAAAAGTCACTTTTACAGATATCAAGTTAAAAGTTGACGTGGTGGTAGCTGAGAGTCCTTCACAACACACGCTCTGAGCATGAGATCTGATGATGCTTAATGCATCTCGGTTTTCAAATCCCGGTTAAAAACTCACTACTACTCCATCGCTTTCAATGCCAGCTGATTTGTATTGGATCGTTTTATTTATGATCTGCAATGTTTTTATGTTTTTCGTGTTGTACTTCATTGTCTGTGTTGCCTGTTGCGTGTTTGTTTGTCCAGCACTTTGGTGTGGACTTGTTCCTGTTGAAAGTGCTTTATAAATAAAATGGTGTGGTATGGTATGGTAATGAAGCCGGGGTTTATGAAGTCCTTTCTCATCAGAGGATAATCTTACTTCACATGTTACTTTTAAGGAACAAGCTTTTGTTATCTTTTTATTACCGGTACTTTGATTGAATATTATAAAACATTTATTTTGCACTTTTTTTCTCTCATCTGCTTCATTCTCTAATGAGCGATTGAATGATTGAATCTCCTTCAGTGAGAATAAAGATGTTTCGCTGTAACTTCCCGGGTCAAACTCATCACCTTTGAGCACAGTTGTCTCCAAATATTTTCTCGAGGATAATTTAATGTTTTTGTACAATGTGTAAAAGTAAAGAGTACGCTGTAGCGTTTTGAGCTGACTCGCTAACGTCAGTGTCCTGTCTGCCTGAATCCTTTGAGCTCCTCGGGATGACTTAGCTCGTGTTTATTGCTGAAGTAAGAGAGAAAGTGTGTGACCCAACACCCTGACCGTAATGACGGAGCACATAATAACTGATTACCATTTTACATCCATTCTTTTCTAGTTTCTTTCTCTTCCTTCTTCTGTGACCACCTCTTATCCCTTTATCTCCTTAAACTGGTCCGCTCCGTCTCACCTATCATTTCCTTGTTGACGACTCATGCCCCCTCATGCCCGTGCGTCAGCATGTTGTGTCGAATATAACCACATGTCCAGCTATATTTAGCCTGGACAGAGGTGTTTACAAGCGTGTTTAGATCTGTGGGAGCTGCACTTTTCAAAGGAGAGTCCAGTTAACTGTTGGCAGGCCGTTATTTTGAGCTGTGGCTCGTTCAGAAAATGTCAGCCCATTGACTCGTCTCCGTAGCTTTCAGCCTATGCTGCGTGTCAGATGAGGGTTTGAATGTGGGCTAAATGTTTATTACTTTTGCAGATTTACAATCAGGGGTAGGTTGTT
>JBBPBX010021099.1:17505-42694 GCA_038048925.1 Garcialebias charrua | reverse complement strand
AATGAATCATATATTCTCAAGGTTTGGACTTCCCCTTCGGGTGAACTCAGACCAAGGTACACACTTCACAGGTGAAGTGATGAAAGAACTGTGGAAGACGCTAGGCGTCAAGGCTAACTTTCATGTCGGCTACCACCCACAGGCTTCAGGCCAAGTAGAGAGAGCAAACAGAACTGTGGTGAGTATTTTGAAGAAATACGTGGCTGCAAACCACAAGGACTGGGATGTGAAACTCCCTCTGGTCCTCATGGCCATAAGAGCCACTCCACACACATCAACTGGCATCTCTCCCTTCGAGATGATGACCGGTCGACAAATGACTCTCCCTCTACACCTGTTGTACCAACCAGGCGACGCCGCCATGGCGACAGCCTACACTACACAACAATACATGAAAGATTTGAATGTACACCTCAGAAACACTTTTGCTTTCGCCCAGAAAAACCTGGAAAAATCCGCTGAAGGACGCAAGGCGTACTACGACCAGAAGGCCTCTCATAATGAACTCCAAGTGGGAGACAGAGTCTGGTACTATACGTTCGCTCCAGCAACCGGGAAAGGAGGGTCCGAGACCGGAACTCTCGCCCGCAAACTAATGCCCAGGTGGACTGGACCTCATCTGATAACAGACAAAGTGTCCTCAGTCGTCTACGAAATCAAAATCAGCAAAGGCCGCAAAGAGCCAATTGCTAAATGGGTACATCGAAATCAGATCAAACCTTACAAGGCGTTCAATGACTCCACAAAAGACAAAGATCTCACAAACTCACCGACTTCATGGGATAATAAGGTCGTCCAAACACAAGTTAGTAAATAAACTAATCAGGTTTAAACTACCGTATTTTCCACCCTATAAGTCGCATTGTCCAATTTGAACTTAGAAGCGCTAAGTCTAACACCCACAACAAAAACTAATCTTAACAACCATTTAAATCCACAAGATTTAATTTGACCTCGGTCATAAAGTTGAGACCTGTTTTTCTTGTGTGTTGCACTTTGGAATCTGACGACAAGAGTGTGTCGAAGCAGTGAAACGTTGTTTCCTTGTTGTCATTATTTGAGATATTGTTGTGGTTCGGAACACTCCCAGCCAAAAAGGTTTTGTATTAACATTGGTTAATGAATTATATGGATTTAACTATGCCAACATGCAGTTCGTTTTGTTAAATCTCAATCGTCGAAGAGTCAATTTAGTTTAAAGCTACTCAAGGTACCATAAACTACACTGGTCTCAAAATTTCTAAATTGAACCGATTCGATCGTTTCTATTTTAGATTACCAATTCATTTTGATGAGTCTCGCCATAGACTTCAAAATTTACTAGGAATACCAAATCTTGCGTCGTTCGTCTAAAAGACAACAGACATTTAGATTAAACTATATTTCATTTTTATTTTAGTTTAACCTAAGCAATGAATGGAGGAATAGTTTGGAATTAGAGGCCTCCAAAATTTTATAGGTATAGATCCCTATATCTAATTTTTCAGAATTGATCCACCCCTTCATTGGTAATCGTATCTGATCAAATCCATGATAGCTTACATACCAGGTGCATATAGGTAAGGCTTAATGTAAAATCCCAATCATAAGCCCACCTTAAAAAACCACATAATTTCATGACACATAGAACCAGAGTGGCACTGACTGGAAACCAACCAGCCAACAACCTTCGATGTGGGGACCTGCAGCTCCAACGCTTGGTCTTCAACCTTCGTCCAAGGGTCGCCTCCTCTGCGTCAATCGAGGGATTCCCTGCTGAGTATGAAAACAATTGTTGCTGATCAATCAACAAACCTATTCGTTGGGGAATTACTGCTGTGGAATTACCGCTGTGGATTATAAGACGTTGTTATCCAAGAGTTAACAGACTTTGTTTTCCAAAGGATTAGAAGCTTTTCGCAATGAGATTACCTCCGAACAGTATGGAATTTCCAAAAACTTTATGGGATTATAATTTTTGATTTTTCTTTTCCACTTGCTGGATTACTACAAGATCAAAGAAGGTTCAAGGTTTCCTTTCGTGTTGGACCCCATCCCCAAGGACTGGCGATGGCTTCCAAAAGGGGGGAGATGTAGTGGGCATGACGTGTCCACTTTTTAACACCTGTGTATTTTTGAACTGTTCCAAAGATGACCCTTACTGACCTCTCAGTAAAGCAAGACATTTACTACAAATCAATTCCATTAGTTATAATCTGAGAATATAGTCACCAAAAGAGACTATTTCTATCTTTGATTTTATTCTAATGTAATCAAAAGAATAACTTTTGTCATTTTCATGATGTGTGCTTTTAAGCTGCTGTTATTCTGTTAATATAGGAGCCAAGATGGTGTAGTAGCAGGGCTTTTGACGTGTAACCCGAAGGACGTGGGTTCGCGTCCCGGCCACTACACACCTTGGGGTGTCTATGAGTGCACATCTAATTCTCCAGCTCCCCGGGCGCTTTCTATGGCTGCTCACAGCACCACCTGATAGGTGGTTGGGTTAAATGCAGAGACGAATTTCGTCTGTGTATGGGAAACATACGCAGATGACAGGAAAAGGCATTATTAATGTGTAGTATTACTGTGTTACTTGACACATTGTGTCATAGTTGAATTTTATGTCAAACTGTGCTTTTCAGATTTGTTTTAGAAGTGTTAAGACGCTAATCCAAGTGTTTTTCCTCTTGGAGTCTATGAGTCTGTCTTTTCCTAAACATTTCTCTCTGCTCCTAGTTGTGGCCTTGTACTCTGATAACACAAGTGAACGGCTCAACTGGTCCGTGGACCAATGAAAGAGACACAAGTCTCATCTCCCATCTCATGATCCTTCTTTAAGTTCTATGTTTTGCTGAAACGCTTTAGAGTTTCTGGGAACTTCAAAGAGATGTGAACCTTTCCCAAAGAGCTTGGGTACGTTTGGTCAAGAGCTAACGACCTTCGTCTTCAGCTAAGGACTGATAATCTGCTGTTATGAGTCCACGTCGAATGAGCGTAAGCTCAAAACTTTGTTATTCCTTCCTGGAATAAGTTATCTTGAGCCAAAAAACCACGACTGCCACAGCTTCTGCCGACGAAAGCGAGTATCACCGACACTGACAAGGTAAACACGTGTGGAGTCCAACTTGGACTTGCGGGACCGACGACTCGTTCGTCCAAGGCTGATCACAGCTCTTTACCAGAACCGAGGCGGACGTCTTAAGGTAAAGGAGCCGCTGTTTGCTTGCTGGAGGTGTGATGATATCTTAGCTGGACGCGTATGGAAGAGTGTCATCTGGTTTCATAAATGCAAGATAAACTTCCTCTCTTAACCTCCCAATTCTTCTTAAATCTTTCCTCCTCTCCTTTCCCTCAATTCTAAGCTGGAAACTATTTTAAGCTAAAGAGCCCACAGACTAAATATGTTAACATCCAGTATTGAAGTCTGTTGTGTTGAATTTAAGTGTGCTGACGTATTAAATTGAAAGAAAGTGAAATCATATCAATCAAGTGTAATGGTGTTAATTTAGTGATTTATTTTAAATAAATGGTAGTGTCGCCTGGCATACCAACTAAGTTAACGTCTGTGTCACTTAATGGCTTTGTTTATTTATCCATCGTAAAGATCACAGAAATATTGGGTAAACTGAAAAAGAAAAGAATCCGTGAAATTACTATTCAATCTGAATAAGTAAATTTATTAAGGTAAAGAGGTCAGTATTAATATTGACCTCCTCATAATCCTTTACACTCGCCAGCACGATGATGTCGTCCAGGTAGACCAGACATGTCTCCCATTGCATGCCAGATAAAACGCGGTCCATCAGCCGTTGGAATGTCGCCGGGGCATTGCATAATCCAAACGGCATGACATTCTAAGAGACCTGTCCTGGTGCAGAATGCAGCTGCTTTGCGGGCTCTCGACGTCAGCTCCACATGCCAGTAACCTGAAGTAAGGTCCAACGTGCTGAACCATATGGCAGTAGACAGTGTATCCAGCGTGTCCTGGATGCGGGGCAGAGGATATGCATCCAGTATGGTTCGTTCATTGAGAACCCTGTAATCGATGCAGAGCCGATATGTCCCATCCTTCTTACGTACCATAACTGTGGGTGAGGCCCAGCTGCTGTGGCTGCTTTGGGCAAGACCTGTAGTTTTACCATTCATCCCAGTAATGCCTGTCACCATTCCTCTGCTCCTGTAGTTTTACCATTCATCCCAGTAATGCCTGTCACCCTTCCTCTACTCCTGTCTCCCAGCACCATGCCTTCCCTGCTTAATCAGTTCATCTGTACACCACTCATAAAATGTCATGTTTTTCCCATCCTGCTTTGTTCCTCTGCCCTTCTGATTTTTGTTCTGTTCTTTGTGTGATTTGTTTCTTGTTGTTTGTCTGTCATTTCTTTTCACTCCCTCTTCAGCCCTGATTCTACTCTTCTACTCACTTCTTCTGCTCCTCATGCCATTGTGTTTTTCCTGCTGTGTTTTGCTTTTCACCCATCTGTCATTTCTCACAGCCACTCCTGTCAGTCAACTGTTCACCACACCCCTTCTGCATCAGCTTATCAATCAGTCTTCATTCCTTCCACCTGTTCAGCTCAGCATTTAAACTCCTGCCATCTACATCCAACCTGCCCAGTCATTGTTTTTTGGTTTCAGCTCTGTTCTCTGTTATCACAGACAACACGGTCCTTCTGTACCCATCCTGTTTGCCAGTCTGTTAGTTTGATAGTTTTTGCTACCACGACAGCTTTTGTTTTGTTCAAATCTCCTGCTTCAATCATCTTGCCTGTATTTTGGGTTCAAACCTAAAATGGATCGTGACAGTACTTTGTGTTTCTCAACAAAACCCTTGGTGGGGCTATGTATCATGTCACTGCGGGCTGCCCCACTTAGATGCACGCTACCCCTCACAACATACTCCTGTCCTGGTTCCACCACCACCATCTGGATATTTTCACTGCATGCGACTTCAGGTCAGATTCAGATTGGTAGTAGGTGGACGTCTTAAGGTAAATTCACCATTCATCATTCACCAAACAGAATGATGTCTGCCAAAGTCAAGACAGGCTTCAGCTTGCGTGAGGAAGGGATGCCCCAGCAGCACTTGTAAACCTGTTATATCTGCTACAATAAAATCTACATCCACCTGACGATTGTTGATGCTGACAGGTATCTGGGCCTCACCTAGCACTGGCACAGGCACAGGTCCCACCCCCAGTAAAGTCTCAACAATTGATGAATGCAGCTGAGGTCTCATGTCGGTATGGATGGAATTAAAGTAGTGCAACGGCAGCACATTTCTCCGCGCCCCACTGTCCACACACCTCCACTTGATAGATTCACATGAGGATACTCATTTCTTGGCTATGGCCTTTCAGGTGGAGCACAGTGGGTTTTTGGGAATCACCGGAGGAGCTACTGAATGTCAAAGCTTTGGTGGTCTTGTGGGGCGAGGGGCACTGCTTCTGGACATGACCCCAACCTTGACAATTATGGCTACCTTGTTATGTTTATTAACCTCTGCCAGAGACGTTCCACAAGCCGTAGGATCTCCTGTGAAAGAACCTGAAGCAGGTGTCCTTTGAACCTGAACCAGAGTCCCTCGTGGGAGCCACAAAAGTTTTCTGTACCGGGGACCGGCGTGCTATGCACAAAACTTTATTCCTGCCGTCGAAGACCCTGTTCCTGCCGTGGAAGACCCCGTTCCTGCCGTGGAAGACCCTGTTCCTGCTGTCGAAGACTCTGTTCCTGCCAACGAAGACTCGTCTTCGGCGCCCGACTACACAATCCCATGTTGTCATCCTTTGCCAAATTCTTGCGGTTATTAAAGGCTGAGGGTGCGTGTGTGGCAAACTGATTTGGCGTAGTTTTATTATCACTTTCATGTTGATCATTGGCTCTGACCACAGCAGCTCTGTGCCGTCGTTCAACCATGCCGTGGGCTCCTGACTGGTGGTGACTGGTACTGGTGACATAATCTGCAGCACTTTTTGTGTCAACTGTGACACTTATGTTTGGCATGAGCTATTTCATATGCACGGGCAAGCGTGGCTGGTCATTGCTCTAATAGTTTCTGAACTATTTCGGCATCACCCAAACCGTTTGTGAAAACTTCAACGCCAATAGAGTCCTGTTCAGCTTCTGCTCTGCCACCATAACCCACAGCCACTTTCCCATAAATATCGTCTCTGAAAGCGTGCAAGCCCTCTCCATGTTTCCGTACTCGCTGCCTCAGCTCTACTGCAACCGCAGCGGCATGATCAGAAAATGGGCCGTATGCAGTTTCCAGTTCGTCCACCTGGTGGCGGTAGTCAAATCTGTAAGAGCGAGGGTTTCCGTGGACAATGGCCCCCGCTGCGCCAAGCAGAATTTCAGCTGCACTGTCATCGTCTTTTCGGACCAATAGTTCGCTTTGGCGCAGCTCTTAAAGGGGACCTCAGATGTATTTTTTAAAATTTTATGGTATTTCTGTGGGATATCCAGACCCTATTCCTTCAATTTAATGCACAAAATAATTATTAGATAATCAATTATACCCTTTTTAATTCTGCCATTTTTAACTTTCGTTTTGAACGACCGGTTTCTTGAAGTCCACGCCCTTCAACGATCTGTTCACGCCCTCTGTAACAGCCAGTATCTGTAATGTGTTGTTGTTTTAAAATTAGCTCTTTTTTTATTACTCATTTGACTTACTGTTAGTGTTAGCTTAAGATAACTTACCGAAACCCGTCTGAGCGCGCCGCAGTTTGCTGCTCCTTTTAGCATTAGACCACCCGAATCCGAAGCTAATGTTAGCTTGTTCCTCTTCCGGTTTTCGCCAGCTCCGCTCGTGAAGCACGCGGAGATTTTGGGAGTTATCGCTGTTCCAGTGAAGACAACACAAAGTTCACCAAGTGTCTCCCGTAAATTAATCTGTAAGGAGAAGGTCCTCTTGCTGCGAGCCTGCTGCGAGGCTGCTGCAAGGCTGTACAGTTGAAGCTCCGCTCCATCGCGCCGGAAGAGGGTCCCGTCGAACCCGGTCCTTCCGCCTGTGGTCCGCTCGTTTAATTTTTGCCGGCTGCGCGTTGGCAGCGATCGCAAATACACTAAAAATTGAACTAAAACATAAAAATAACAATTATACTTTATTTATAAAGCCATTTAAAAAAACACAGCTGCAACAAAGTGCTGTACACATGAAATTAAGAACATATAAACAAAAGATGAGATGAAATCATGAAAAACAACAGTCATGTGTTTAATACAGAAGTGGGTTGAGCCTAACCAGGGGTTGCTAGGTGAGGGGCTGGACTCAGGTTTGATCTGATTGGCTGGCGGCTTGTGACGTCAATAAATGCAGGAAGTGTGAATCCTGGTGTATTTATCAAAAATAAATAAATCTACTTAGAGTAAATAAACCACTGGGTGCATTTTTTTGGCACAAGGACTGTTTTTTTATGAAGTAAATACCCAAAGTTTAGTAAAAAAACATTAAAAAGTGAATTTTGCATGTGTGGTCCCCTTTAAACCAGTGCAGAAATTCTTTCCATGGTGTGGTACCATCGTATTGGCCCGGACGTAAGGTGGGGACCCTCTCTCTAGGATCTCCATCCTCCTCGCTGTCGGCTAAAGGCTACTGCACCATGAAAAGAGTTTTATTTGGTTTTAATCGGGGCTGGGGCCGTGCAGGGGTTTGCTTGTAGCTTATCGTTCCATCCAGGTTATGAGAAGGGGTACAATGCACGGCTGGAAATCACTCACTCGTCACTGGGTTGACGGGGCCGGCGTGCTGTGCACAAAACTTTACATATAAGCATATGTAAATGGGTTGGAGTCCGTATAATTATCTTTCATTTGAAACGTGGGGGTTGAGTAGAACTGCATTCCGTCGTCTGCAGCGTTGGGGCGTTATAACCTTGACATTTGGCATCAACAAATGGATTTGTAGGGCTAAACTATGGCTGAGCGGGGCCTTGGCGCGGTGCAAAAATGTCCCCTCCTTCAGCGTACGAGCTAAAACAGCGTTCATCACACGGAAAAGGGTTGTAATGTTCACATTTCACATCTTTGGCAGCTTTTCTACATGCTGCGCTCTCAGAAGTGAAGTAAACATGAGGGAGACCATATTATTTTGTCTTTAAACACATACGGTGCCACCCAAATGTAAAGGATTTTATCAGGGGTCAGTATTAAGCTGACCTCTTTATCCTTAATTAATTTACTTATTCAGATTGAATAGTAATTTCACGGATTCTTTTCTTTTTCAGTTTACCCAATATTTCTGTGATCTGGATGGATGGATAAATAAATAAAGCCATAGAGTGACAAGGGACACGTTAACTTAGTTGGTATGCCAAAGACACTACCATTTATTTAGAATAAATCAACTAAATTAACACCATTACACTTGATTGACATGATTTCACTTTCTTGCAACGTCAGCACACTTAAATTGCAACACAACAGACATAAATACAGGATGTTAACATATTTAGTCTGAGGGCTCTTTAGCTTAAATATAGTTACCAGATAGATTGAGAGGGATAAGGAAATAGGAGAGATGGAGAGATGGTTTAAAGGAAATTGTCTTGAGCATGTTACCCGAAGTGACACTTCCCATCAGATTTCTGCTGAAATCCAGGTACGTTTGTAAACAGCTCTTTACCTTTGACAACGAGTTTGATAAAGAGATGACACCAGCCTTTCAGATGCACAGAGTCCTTCAGGCTCAGTTCGTCCGAACTGGTTGTTTACTTTCCAACGTCTCCTGGGTTACGCTTGGATCATCAGAAAATGTGTCAGCTCCTGGTTGACTTCAAGACGAGATGTTTCTCAAAGAAAGTTCATTAAGAACTTGGAGCTCTTGGAGCTCTATTGAATTTATGGAGGCATCCATAAATTCTTCACTGAATAAGCCAGTCTTTGGCGTATGACTGCAGCTTACATCAGCTTCCAAGGCAGAGAGCTTTCAGGTCTCTGTCCATTCCAACTCTGAAGAGAAAGTTCACATCTTTCCTTCCTCACAGGAACTCACTGCAGGAACTAACTGTTTTAGGAAAAACTTAGACCCTTAGTAGAAGCTCTGAGATGAGCGAGACTTGTCTCTTTTTCATTGGTCCAAAAACCAGTCGAGCAGTTCACTTGTTATCACGATTCAATGTGAAATCCAGAGCAGAGGGAAATTGTTTAGGAAAAGTATCTGAGTGAAGAGACTTTCAGACGCTAGATGAGAGTTTTAGCTGAAACTCAACAAAAACAATTTATGTGTAAGTCAGTTTGACCTTTTATCTGAACTTTGACACCCTTATATGATCAAGTAACACAGTAATACTCCATATTAAAAGAATAACAGCATATAACATATATCATGAAAATGACAAAAGTTATTCTTTTGATTACATTAGAATAAAATCAAAGATAGAAATAGTCTCTTTTGGTGACTATGTTCTCAGATTACAACTAATGGAATAATTTGTAGTAAATGTCTTGCTTTACTGAGTAAAGGTCATCTCTGGAACAGTTCAAAAATACACAGGTGTATCAGAGTGGACACGGTCATGCCCACTACAGAAGACATAGCCAATGTCATAAACGGGTTGGAATAATCTCTCTCATTCAAAGCTCACCACTCACTCACCACAGCAAGGCGAAGAGGTCCCTTCGTGGTTGCCGGTGTTAACTTTTCCCGCTCAGTCTTTCATCCGTGGTCAAAAGACGGGACCACGGGAGATTTTCCTCCAGGGCTGAAGTCTGCTTCAGGGTTAACTCCCTCGCTCGCCTTGCACATAAACTGGCTGAAGGTTAATCCTCTTGTTTTTAATAATAATTCCAGCCAACAGGTGCACAAACAGACTTTCTTACAGCCGTGTTTCAATTTGCAGTTCACGTTACTCCACACGCACATACCGTCACCTCTCGCTCTCATCCACACGTAACTATAGCTAACAAGAGATAACTGTGTCAATCATATTTACATGTAGGTGAAGTATAGCATCAAACCAAATATCCCAGTGATATAATTAGCTCATTTTTAAGGTGTGTCCACTTGTGCAAAATTACTTTACATGCCATGGGGGAGGAAAGAAATTACTCAGTGGCATCTATGATGACCAGACAGGAAACTAACTGAAATCGATCAGGTACAAAAACATACAGAAAAACACGGTCTTTAGATAAACCATTTGTTCTTCAGCCAAATTGACCTAAGTCACTAGCACTTTTGGACAACTGAACAGTAATAAAGAAAACAGGCACCTGTGGCATTGTTGAACAGTTTTAGAAGAACTTCGCAGGACACCGAAACAGCTGGAACCTTAAACTGAGTCCATTCTACTTGGAACTACCCATGTACCATACCAGTCCGGTGCTCTGTGCCGACGCCTAGACCCCTGAACCGGTGGGCCCAAAGGAGGTGAATATCCCACCGCACCCCCACCATCCTCATGATTGACAACAAACACACCCGGATGGGAATCTGCTGCAGTTGGGGTAGGCAGCAGCGAACAACCAACTGGTTGACGACACCGTGGTCCGTATGCACCTTGAATGGCCGGCCGAGGAGATACTGGCGGAAATGGGATGTGAAATCCACTATTGCCAGAAGTTCACGTCTTGTTGTGCAGTAGTGTTGTTCAGGCTTTGCCAACTTGCGACTGCCATAAGCCAACACTCGTTTCACACAGTATCATTTCACTGCAGTCCAGGGGATAGCCAAGAATGGTGGCTGAGATGAGACAACACTTTAACTCGTCAAAAGCAGCCTGGTGCTCAGCATGCCACTGGAAACGTGCATTTTTCATGGTTAGGTTATGAAGGGGTTCAGCAATAGATGCAAAGCATGGTGACAACCACACACAAATGGATGCAGGGATGTATATGTAGATATATGCGGAAGAAATTTAAAGCCATCCAGTCCCTGATGTCACCCAGGCAGTCGAGCAGAGGTTGAAAAGAGCATGTACCATTGTGTCTTAGGGGGAAGTAAATTTGACAATCATCGGCGTAGAAGTGGAAAAGTATGTTGTGTTTCTCGGAAATAGCTCAGAGTGGCAGTAGGTATAAGGAGAATAGGAGAGGACCCAGGATGGACCCCTGCGGAAACCCCCCCGCCATTTAAGTGCCGCCACTGCAGAACTAAAATTGTTAATGGAAACACAAAAGGACCTGTCAGAGAGGTAGGATCCGAACCAATTGAGGGCTGACCTTGTGATATCCACTGCTCCAACCTTGCAATGAGGATCTCATGGTCGATGGTGTCGAAAGCGGATGTGAGGTCCAACAGGACAAGCTGCATAGAGTCACCATGGATAGGAAGATGTCGTTAAAAACCTTCAGTAGGGTAGTCTCAGTGCTGTGTAGAGATTTAAAGCCAGATTGGAATAGCTCAAGGATAGCGTGATCCTCCAGGAAGCACTTCAACTGGGACTCATCTATTTTCTCTAGAAGTTTAGATACAAATGGGAGTCTGGAGACAGGCCTGAAGTTAGATACTATTGAAGAGTCAAGTTTTTTTTTTCAGGGGAGGTTGACCAGCAGCATGTTTTAATGATTTTGGCACCACGCCCGTCGATAAACTGTTATTTATAATAGAGAGAATGGAGGGACCTAGGGTAGGAAAAACCTCCTTTAAGTGCCAAGGGGGGAACCACATAAAAGGGGGAACCAGATGGTTTCAGTTTCCACATGATCTGCTCTGGTTTGAAGTGGTCAAATACAGCAACCAATTGAGGTGAGATGCATGGATCATGAGTTGGAGAAGAAATGAGAGCCCGGGTGGTCGCAATTTTTTCTAAAAAGAAATGTAGGAAACTCTCGCACAGCTCAGTCGAGGCTTCCAGGGGTGATTGTTCAGTGAGGTGGAGAACAGAGTTTAGGGTGGAGAACAGAACTCGTGGATTGCGAGAGTTTGAAGCATTGATATCAGAAAAGTATTGGGATTTAGCAATTTTTACTGCTTTCTGATATCGGTGCCAGCTCTCTTTTAGTATTTGAAAAGAGACCTGTCTTTTCTCTATTTTTGCTCCGCCCTCCCACATTGCTACCTAACAGATCTGGTCACGTCATTCAGCCACCGTTCTGCTCTGAGTTTTGGTCTTCTAGACTTAATAACATGATCCAGAGCCTTTAAACAAACAGTTGAACTGGGATGTCAGCTCCTCAGTGGTGGAGAGAAACACTGAGGGCTGAACAGTTGTAAACCTCAGAGAAACCTGTAGCAGTTAAATGTTTAATGGTATGGCTGAGACGTGCAGGAGCACACGGCTTAGGAGTTAGATGGGGGAGGGTGAACTGAAACTGAACTGGCATGTGGTCTGAAAACACATTGTGACCTATTTCAAGAATAGAAACAGTCACATCACAAGTTAACACAAGGTCCAGTGTATGTCCGTGCTCTTGGGTGGGACTGTTTATATGCTGATTTAAATTAAATGAGTTCAATAAATCTAAAAAGTCCTTAACCAGGGGCTTCTCATGACAACACACGATTTGCAAATTGAAACCACCAAAAATAACCACCCGATCATATTTAGGTGTGATTTCAGCCAGGAAATCAAAAAATTCATTGATGAAATCCTTAGATCGAGGTGGACGGTAGATGAGTGCACATAAAGTCATAGGCGAATGGCCTAGTTCAAAGACAGTCAGCTCAAAACAGGAGTAGGAAATTGGGATGGGCAGTTGTTTACAGTCAAAAGTTGAATTGAATATTGTTAATAATCCACCACCATGACCTGATGGCCGCGGGTCGTTAAAATACAAACAGCCATAAATGCACTGGACTCACCCGGCGACATCCACGTCTCTGCGATGCAGAAAAAGTCCAAATCGTGTTCTTGAGAGTACTCCCTGAGGATGAAAGTTTTTTTGCAGACAGATCTTGCATTGACCACATGTCCACACATCCTGATATTATCCGAGCCAGCAGCAATTGAGTGAGCGTGCGTCCGCGGCTGCAGATTTTCCACAATGGGGTTCACCGGCTGCAAATTCGCATTGCTTTCCTGGTCCGTGCACATGAGAAGCTGGTGATGGGAATCAAGACCACCAGCTGAAGACAACGAAGCAGTACGCAGGGCTTTGAGCTACACCAGCTCGTTTTCCTCGTCGCATGGATCCATTTCTCAGTGGAGAGTGCAGCAGAGATAAACAGGCAGGTCATCCGTTAGCAGTAGGGGAAGACGGGGTCTTCCAGAGGTACGCTCATACTGGCCCAAATAAGCAACATCCGCAGCAGAAAAACGAAGATCCAAGAGCTGTTGCCGATCATACACTAGTAGTGTATTGATGTCACCAATGAAAAACGAACAAAACACAAAAAATCTGAACACCATCAGCAGAGTTGGATATGCAGCCATGTACACGGGCGCCATCTTACCGGAAGCCCGTACGTACATTATTAACTCTTTTAATTTCTTTCCAAAATTTAGTAGGACTGTTATGGTGTAATTTCATTGCAAGTGACCCAGATTTAAGTGTGTTTTCATTCCTCTTAATAAATCGTAAAACGTGTTAGCATTAGCAATTAGCATTTGCCCTCTTCTTATAGTCAATTACTGGACTGGTTTGCCTGATTCAGCCCACAGTTTAAAAGTCCATCTGGCTTCAGCTACAAAAGAATGGGAAGATGCTGAGCACAGATTTCTGCGCCCTGGGCACGTCCAACTGAGCTGTACCTACTGATCATATGCTTCCGTTTTTTGTTGTTGTCTTGGGCTGTGCAGTGACTCAAGCATGTTGGCTCAGGTAGGTTTTAAATCAGTGCCATTTCTGACTGATATGCATGTCAACATTTACAAGTCTCTGTTTGTGAAAAAGCCTTCAGCTGACTGTTTATTCTAAAAGTGGCAACTGGTGAGTTTGTTTCTGGAGCTAGCATGCTAATGTTAGCCTTTATCTAATGCTTATGTTCTGTGTCCTATATTGAGATTCACAGTCAGCTAAACTCTTCCTTGCATCACTTCCTTCAAGGAACAGGCTGGTTGTTGTATTTGAACAGGATTTAATGCAAAAAAGTGTGAAACTGAAACGATACAAAATGCAGAAAAATACTCAATATACAAAACATAATATGGCCAAATAAACATTATAACATATAACATTATATATATATGGATAAGGTGGCCTCATTTAAACTTAGAATTGTCTGTGAATAAACTCAAACCGAGCTTAAATATACTGACAAATAAAGCATATCAAAAGTTGTTAACTTATTAAAATAATCACATTTATAATGCTGTACAATCTTACACAACTGAGAAACTTGCTCATCATGCCACTCAAAGGGATAGAAATAAGTGGATGGCCTTTGATTTGTAGAAAAGCATCATGCTTTGCTTGCCTTGTGAGTAAAAACAAAACTTCCTGCTAGATTTCTTCCTCTTCCTACTTTAAACTAAAGAAAACTATAAACCTGTGCCCCCATCTGGCCTGGAGAAACAACATAGAAACTAGTTCCAACACACTCCCCTCCTGGCATAATTTTAAGAATGCCACTATAAAATTGAAACATCAAACTAATCTCTTGGAGACAAAGTTACAATCTGAAATAGGTCTACAGAAGATCTTAGAAGTCGTGGGTAACCTTCACTTCCATCTTCCTGACAACCCCATCTCCTGGACACCTACATCTCTACTGACTCCCATAGGCCATTCATTTCGTTTCAGTTGTTTGCCCTTTAGAAGAAAGATGTCGCCTTCCTTCAACTTTGGCTTTTTACACTGCCATTTCTGACGACTCTGCAGCATGCTTAGGTATTCTTTCTTCCATCTGGACCAAAAAGCCAGCGCTTGAACTCTCTTCCACTGATGTTTGTACATGTCAGCCTTGGTGAACTTCCCCGGAGGAGTTGGAATTGGATCAAACTTCTGGGTTAGTAGAGTTGAGGGGGTCAAGATTAACGGAGCCTCTGGATCTGAGGAAACGGGCACCAAGGGCCTCGCATTAACAATTGTTGTCAGGGCCTCATGAGTCAGCGTAGGGTTTCCTGCTTGTAAGAGCATTGAGTCCAGGATGCGCCGTGAGATGCCTATCATACGCTCCCAAGTGCCACCCATATGAGATGAGTGGGGAGCATTGAACAACCAGGAACACCTCTGTCTGCGTAGGTAGTCCTCCACACTCGTCTCACCAGGCATTGAAGATTCCAGCTTTAATGGAGTGTTTAATTCCTCGGACTGTGGCACCAATGTCCGACCGCAACTGTTTAGCTAGGCCACTGATTGCAAAAAATCTACGAAGAGCATTAATGAAGCTGGATGAACTTCAATATGGATGGCTCTTGTAGACATGTAGGTGAAGAAGACTGCCCATCTCTTACTGTTAGCCTGACCACCTTTTTTGTGCGGCATGCCACGGTCCAAATACATCAAGGCCGACATAAGAAAATGGGGGATCAGCCTGTAAGCGTTCAGCAGGTAGGTCTGCCATAATCTGCTGCTCTGTTCTGCCTCGTAGCTTTCTGCAGATGACACATTTGTGGATTATGCTACTGATGGATCTCTTAGCACCGACTATCCATAAGCCACTTGCTCTCACAGCTCCCTCAGTGAAGTGCCTTCCCTGGTGCTGGACGGCTTCATGTTGATGCAATGTGATGTTTTCCTGGCTTTTGTGGGTGGTATACACCAAATATTAGAAGGTACCAGTTCTCTTTGTCTTTGTTTTGAGATGGTGCGAGCTCTGCATGCTGGTTGTCGAACATTTTCTGCATGAATTCGACAAAGTGTACTTTCATTTTTTATTTTTTATTTTTTTTTATTAGAAGAAAAAATAGATACAAGCAAACACAATATTAGTTATCCATAACATAATATACCATGTAGTACATAACTTCTTCATAACATCAAATAAGAACATCAACACAAATCCAAGTAAACAAGATATCTCCTANGTACGAAATGGGAGCGGTGCAACCCAACTGTTGGCGTCATCTTTGACGAATTCCTCCATCTTTTTTAGGAAGATCATGTCTTCAACAGAAGGAGCAAGTTGATTGTCTCTATCAGTGCAACAAAACACAGTCTCTGCTGAAGGCTTTTGATGTGAGTGATTGGGCGGCAGTGGGTTATAAACACCTTTGGCTTGACTCAAACTGAAGTCCTCCTTCACACTGAAACGGCTGTCACATGGAGTAAGAAAGCTTGGGCGGCCATTGTCCAACACGTGTGTTTTCAGAGTGTTCACTTCACTTGGTTTGTGAGCGTTGCCAAGACATACGTCGCCAATGATTACCCAGCCCAAGTCAAGCTTCTGTGCAAATGGGTCACTGTGTCTTCCATCAATTTGTTCCCTCACTTTGTGAACTCTCAGAAGGTTTCGTCCTATCAACAGCAATATTTCTGCATTTGGGTCAAGAGGTGGTATTTCAGCCGCTATTACTTTCAGATGACTGTGGTGTAAAGCAGCTTCTGCAGTGGGTATCTCTTCTCTATTGTTGGGGATAGCGTTGCACTCTATGAGAGTAGGTAGCGTAAAACTAATTATTTCATCACATGACTCAACTATGTAGTCACATGCTCTTCTAACCATCACTTGTGTTATACCACTACAGGTTTTCAGGGTGTATGGTAAAGTAGGGCCTTGAATATCAAACATGTCAAAAAACTCTGCCCTTGCAAGTGATTGGTTACTTTGATCATCAATTATGGCATACATTCTTTTGAGGTTTTCTCTCTGACCCTTGGGATAGACTTGTACCAAGCTGATCTTGGAGCAGGATTTCCCTGTGATTTTGTTTCCGCATACTTTTGTGCATGTGGCAGTAACATCAGGGTCCTGTGCATTTGCTCTCTCCCCGCCATGCTCTCTAGGGGATGAGAGTGGCTCTGGCCTTTGTGGTGGTGGGCCAGGGTGAAGAGCTGCCAAGTGTTTCTCACTGTTGCACTCTTCACATTTGATCATGACAATACAGTCCTTAGCTTGGTGACAGGTGGAAGCAAGACAGCGGTAGCAGAAGTTATGGTCTTTGAGCAACCTTTTTCTGTCTTCAAGCAACATATTTCTGAAACCCCTGCAACTTTTAAGTGAGTGGGGTTTGTGATGTATGGGACATTGTCTTATGCCTTCACTTGTTTCTTTTATCTTAAATCTCTCGGATGATATGTCTATCTTGTTCACTGTGACAAATGGCTTTTGATTGTAGTTACCTGTTGGTTTTCCATTCCTGTAGTTAGATGTGTGATTGACATGTGACAGTGTTGCTGTGTTAAATGTTGTAACAAAGCTTGGATCATTCCTTGCTTTGGCTTGACGTTTTACAAAGTCAACAAAAACTGAAAAGGGAGGGAAGCTAACATTGTAGTCCTCTTTAAACTTTGACCCCACCATTGTCCATTTTTCCTGAAGATGGAAAGGCAGTTTCTCCACAATTGGACCTACTCCCCTAGCTGTGTCAAGATAACTTAGCCCTGGCAAATAACCATCTAGCTTTGCAGCTTGGAGTTCACACAGTAGGTCAGATAGGTCACGGAGCTTGTGAGGCTCTTTACTAGAGAGCCTTGGAAAGTTTTGAATTCTGGCAAACAAGGAGTTTTCTATTGCTTCTGGTGAACCATAACATTCCTCTAATCTTAACCATATCATGTTCAGACCAACTGATGGATGCCTTATATTGACTGCTTTTAGTCTCTTGGCGTGTTCAGAAGACTCCGGGCCTAGCCACTTTATGAGTAAATCAATTTCTTCATTGGCTGTGAGACCAAGGTCTTTGATGGCACTCTGGAATGTGGCCTTCCAACTGAGGTAATTCTCAGTCCTGTCATCAAAATTAGACAGTCCTCCAGTTACTAGTTGACTTTTGGCTAGGAATCTGGCAAGCTCACTAGTTGTGCTGTCAGCGTTATTGTTTGGGTTTGATCCCTGCTGTGGTTGCAACACATTGTGGTGAGTTTGTAGCATTAAATCTCTTTGTTGTGGTCGCTTAGCACACTCTTGTGGTGCAAATGGAAATTGCATTGGTTCTCGTTTGGGACAAAGAGGTGTGAACATTACTGGCTGATCGCATTGTTCATTCTGATATTTGTTATCATCATGTGGAAACATACCTCTATTGTCTTGAGCCAGTTCATCGTAACTGTGTTTATTTATGTATTCGCTCACCTTTTGTTCTAGGGTTATTTGTGGGTTCAAACTTGTCAAATCCTCTTTTGATTCAGCCATCTCATATTGAGCTGCTGCTGCTGACTCCATCACCTCTGCTCTGGCCATGGCAGCATCAGCTTCCTTTTGGAGTTGGAGTGTATTGAGAGTTGCTTCTAGACGGGCCTTTTCCATTTTAATGTTCATCTCCTTTTCAGCGTAGGCCAATCTGGCTTTTGCTGCTTGAGCTTCTGCTTGTGCTCGTGCTGCTTCCATGTTGGCTCGAGTTGACGCAGATGACCTGCTTGAACATCCTGCTGCTGATCTTACTGTCAGTTTACCTGAAGATATCGTTGACTTTGTTGAGCGGGTGGACTTCATTTCCTCACTGATTTTACTTTTACTCTCTGCTTTCTTGGTTGTGTTGAAATGCCGCTCGTTGTCCCTTGTCGAGTGCTATGATTTCACTGTTCTGTTGCACCCAATGTGACCCAGTGTCCTATATTGAGATTCACAGTCAGCTAAACTCTTCCTTGCATCACTTCCTTCAAGGAACAGGCTGGTTGTTGTATTTGAACAGGATTTAATGCAAAAAAGTGTGAAACTGAAACGATACAAAATGCAGAAAAATACTCAATATACAAAACATAATAAGGCCAAATAAACATTACATATATGGATAAGGTGGCCTAAATGGTTCATTTAAACTTAGAATTGTCTGTGAATAAACTCAAACAGAGCTTAAATATACTGACAAATAAAGCATATCAAAAGTTGTTAACTTATTTAAATAATCACATTTATAATGTTGTACAATCTTACACAACTAAGAAACTTACTCATATTGCCACTCAAAGGGATAGAAATAAGTGGATGGCCTTTGATTTGTAGAAAGGCATCATGCTTTGCTTGCCTTGTGAGTAAATCAAAACTTCCTGCTAGATTTCTTCCTCTTCCTACTTTAAACTAAAGAAAACTGCAACCTGCGCCCCCATCTGGCCTGGAGAAACAACATAGGAACTAGTTCCAACACAGCTCCACAGTGACTGGTCTGAATGACTATAGACCGGTGGCCCTCACCCCGATAGTCGCTAAATGTTTTGAGAAACTGGTCATGTCCCACATCAAGGCAACCGTCAACATCAATGAGGACCCTCATCAATACGCATACCGTGAGAACCGATCAACAGAGGACGCCATTTCTTCCGTGGTCCACACTGCTCTCACCCACCTGGATCAGAAGGACTCATACGTGCGTCTGCTCTTTGTGGACTTCACATCTGCCTTCAACACCATGATCCCCCAAACTCTGATAGACAAACTATCTACACTTGGACTAAGCCCCTCTATTTGTAACTGGGTACTAGACTTCTTAACAGACAGACCACAGTCCGTGAAGATCCACAACTTCTCCTCCTCCACCATAACCCTCAGCACTGGCTCTCCTCAGGGATGTGTGCTGAGCCCCCTTCTGTTCACTCTGCTCACATATGATTGTACAGCCACACTTCCAGGCTGTCATATTGTTAAGTTTGCAGATGATACAGCGGTGGTGGGATGCATCACAAACAATGATGAGTCCAGCTACAGACAGGAGGTGGAACACCTGGAGAGCTGGTGCAAAGAGAATAATCTTCACATGAATGTGAAGAAGACAAAGGAGATGATTGTGGACTTCAGAAGGAACAAACACACCCATGCCCCACTGAAAATAGGTGGGTCTGCAGTGGAAGTGGTCTCCAGCTACAAATACTTGGGTGTACACATGAATGATAACCTCAGCTGGAGCAACAACACCACCAGCCTGATCAAGAAAGGTCATCAGAGACTCTACTTCCTCAGACGGCTGAGACGAGCTGGTCTGAGCAGCCCAGTTCTCACCTCGTTCTACAGGTGTGCAGTGGAGAGCGTCCTGTGCTCCAGCATCAACGTGTGGCATGGAGGCTGCACAGTTGAAGAGAGGAAAGCTCTGCAGAGAGTGGTGAAGGCTGCACAGAAGTCTGTTGGAGTCAGTCTCCCCACTATCACAGACATTTACACCTCCAGATGCAGGAAAAGAGCCACCTGCATCATGAAAGACCTCACTCATCCAGCACACTCACTCTTTGCCCCACTCCCCTCAGGACGGAGGTTGAGGAGCATCAAGTGTAGAACCACTAGACTGAGGAACAGCTTCTACCCTGAGGCTGTTAGACTCATGAATAAATAAAAATAAAATAAAAAATAAACACTGCAAAATATCACATCATACTGATGCTGATCTGTTTTCTTGTTGCTGTGTTCATCTGTGTTCATCTGTGACCATCTGCTCATACAAACTCATGTTCGTGCTGCTGTTTATTCCCACTATATTAGGCTTAGTGTATTACTAGTTGATGTTTTTCTTAGTTAATTCTAGATGTTATTACTGTTTTTCTCTTTCATTTGTTGTTGGATGTAACTGGGACCTCGTGTACATAATCTCGTTTTCATCACATGTACCACATGCGGTGCAAATGACAATAAAGACTCTCTGACTCTGATATCAAAGTCAAAGTCAAAGTCAACTTTATTGTCAGAACTGCAATATGTACAGGACATACACAGGACCGAAATTGCGTTTCTCTCAGTCCCTCGGTGCAACAGTAACCATCTAAACACTAAACACTAAAACATTTAATAAACATAAGCATAAAATAGTAAAAAAGTGTAATACTGTCCTGAGTTTTTTCATAATAGTATAAAAGTATGAAAATTTACACCAACACTGAAACACCAAACACCCAATGAACATAAGCATAAAATGAAATAATAAAAGTGTAATACTGTCCTGAGTTTTTGCATAGTACAGTAGTATGAAAAGTATAAAAACGTAAATCTATAAAATAAACTGAAGTTTCTAGCGTTGACATTTGCAAAGAGTGGCACAGCAGCATATAAGTTGATGTACACAGTATATGTATGAGGTAGTTGATGCCGGTATAGAGGCAAAGTGGCATATGAAGTAAGGCACATAAGGCACATTTGGCATCCTTAGATAAGGCTAGTCAGAGAATGCTGTATATGTATCTGCAGTAGTGTAGACAAAAGTAGTGTAAATGTAAACAGTAGTAATAAATGTAAAGCAGTAGTAATAAATGTAAACAGTATTAATAAATGTAAACAGTGAATGTAAACAGTAGTATGACTATAGGCAGTAATGTAATACAAACATTAGTGCAAATATGAGAAGTAGTGCAAACTGAATGAACACATGACCGAGAGTTCAGTGAACAACCCGTTTGATGACACAGAGTCCAGTGTTAAAAACTTTGTTGTGTGGTAATGTGTGAGAAAGTTTTTTGTGTTAAGGCAGTTCAAATGGGAGGGGGGCAGAGCAGGCAGAGTGTTTAGCATTCTGACTGCCTGATGAACAGAGCTGTCTCTCAGTCTGCTGGTACGAGCCTGGAGACTCCTCAGTCTCCTCCCTGATGGCAGCAGTCTAAAGCGGCTGTGTAGTGGGTGTGTGGGATCACCTGCCATGCGGTGGGCTTTCCGAGTGAGGCGTTTGCTGTGTAAGTCCTGCAGTGAGGGCAAGGAGGTGCCGACGATCTTCTCAGCTGCTTTCACGATGCGCTGGATATATATATATAATGGATTTATCTTAATGGGACATGTTTATTACCACCAAAATAAAAATAAAATAAAAAGGATAGGCTAATTTTCACTACAAAACATTTCTTGGAAAACTGGCAGACTTCTTGAACAGTACTCTAAACAGTTAACAAGTTCTGACCTGCAATGCTTAATTTGTCAACCAAACAATGCCAAAATGCAAATACAGTAGTAGTGGGGTGGGGGTGGGGTGCCTGGGTATCCTCCTGTTTTATGATATTTCAAATCAACCCAAATGTTTAATGTTTTACATATTTTAAATAATTTGTCAAGTTCGTGAAGGATAGGCACGTAATTGTTTAGGAAAAAAACTCACACTACAGACTTAATTAAAAATAATGATCTGTCATTTATTAAAGAAGTCTGTGACAGAAAAAGTAAAAAAGTAAAAACACATACAGTTGTACAAGTCACCTCAGATGTACAATAAACATACAAGTCACACACAAACAGTTTTCCTGCTAAGATCAAAGTGTCTGTTTAATCTCGCCACAGTAAAACTTAAATACACAGACTTAGGCATTGACGTGTAACAAATTACAGTATTTCCTCACCTTGACACTGAACAGGGGAAGCCACACTGTTCGGCGGGAGATAGTCATCAATGCACACCGGGCGTTGGATCAGAACCCACGGTTGACTCCAACATGTTCATCTGAGCGTTCCTAATTTATACTTGAGGTGTGTGTGTGTGTGTGTGTGCGTGCGTGCGTGCGTGTGTGCGTGTCTATATGACTTCACTCACATCTTAATACAAACATGTTTTTTTAAGTGTGAGTCGGTGCCTTGCACAGGTGAGGGATAACATTTCTTATTTGACTAGCCTGATGCATCTTTTGCCAAGAAGGCTACAAAGTAATATGTGAGAAAACATAGGGCCCTTGCTTCTCCCACATATCCAGTGTCCTTCAAGGCAAAATTGCCTCACTACAAGGTTAGCTTGACACTAATTATATGGTCAGTTTAATGAACACATAATATCATTCAGACACTAAACTAAAATGTTTTCCCCAGACATTGTGTGTAACTAACAAGTGTTGATTAAGTCTTAAGTCAGAGAGTCTTTATTGTCATTTGCACCGCATGTGGTACATGTGATGAAAACGAGATTATGTACACGGGGTCCCAGTTACATCCAACAACAAATGCAAGAGAAAAACAGTAATAACATCTAGAATTAACTAAGAGAAACATCAACTAGTAATACACTAAGCCCTAATGTAGTGGAAAAACATCATTATAAACAGCAGCACGAACATGAGTCTGTATGAGCAGATGGTCACAGATGAACACAGCAACAAGAAAACAGATCAGCATCAGCATGATGTGATATTTTGCAGTGTTTATTCTTATTATTTATTTATTCATGAGTCTAACAGCCTCAGGGTAGAAGCTGTTCCTCAGTCTAGTGGTTCTACATTTGATGCTCCTCAACCTCCGTCCTGAGGGGAGTGGGGCAAAGAGTGAGTGTGCTGGGTGAGTGAGGTCTTTCATGATGCAGGTGGCTCTTTTCCTGCATCTGGAGGTGTAAATGTCTGTGATGGTGGGGAGACTGACTCCAACAGACTTCTGTGCAGCCTTCACCACTCTCTGTAGAGCTTTCCTCTCTGCAACTGTGCAGCCTCCATGCCACACATTGATGCTGGAGCACAGGATGCTCTCCACTGCACACCTGTAGAAGGAGGTGAGAACTGGGCTGCTCAGACCAGCTCGTCTCAGCCGTCTGAGGAAGTAGAGTCTCTGATGACCTTTCTTGATCAGGCTGGTGGTGTTGTTGCTCCAGCTGAGGTTATCATTCAAGTGTACACCCAAGTATTTGTAGCTGGAGACCACCTCCACCGCAGATCCACCTATGTTCAGTGGGGCATGGGTGTGTTTGTTCCTTCTGAAGTCCACAATCATCTCCTTTGTCTTCTTCACATTCATTCTTAACATAAAAATTGATAAAGTTAGTCAGTAAAAATTTAATGCCAACACTCATATTTCACCTCCCCAGAAGATAAAAAAAAAAACTTGATTCAGTTACTATTTTAGAGTGCAACGATAAGTAGCCTGACCAACAGATCTCCCATGGTGTGAATAGTAGGGATGCACCGATCCACTTTTCTCACTTCCGATCCGATACTCAAAAACTAGGTATCTATCGATACTTTTCCGATACGATAACGTTCAGATATACTAATATAATGAAGCTTTTGCACTGAGAATATTTATTTCAACATGGTGTGAGACATGCAATGAAGACTCTCTAAGCCTTACCACAGGAACCTCACAAACTTTAACCAGCAAACAGGAGGTAGCCAGGCATGTTTTCACCACGCACGTCCTTCTTACTCATGGTTCAGTTGGAAAAACTAAAAAAATGCTAAGCATGATGGGAAAGACAACAAAGCCACTCCCCTTTTAGGCAGTGGATTGTTGTCTTTCCCATAATGCTTAGCAGTATTTTAGTTTTGAAAACTAAAATACTGCTAAGCATTATGGGAAATCCCGTTTTTAGTTTAGTTTTTGACTGTGGCAATTCTTGTTGAATTTGATCAACAGATACAAATTTAAACAATACTGTACATTGAATTTACATTTATAAATCAATGCATAGTTTAAATCTGTATCTGTTGATCAAAACCAACTAGAATTTTACAACTCAGTGCTACAGTAAAAAACGAAACTAAAAAACGGGATTTCCCAGAATGCTTAGCGGTATATTACTGTTCAATTATAGTTTAAATCTGTATCCCTTGATCAAATTCAACAAGAATTACTACTCATATAGTGCCAGAATCAAAAATAAAACTAAAAAATGGGGACTGTGTTGATTTCCCATAATGTTTAGCAGTATTTTAGACTAGTGTTCTGGGCACCATGAGTCAGAAGGATGTCTGTGGTAGAGACCTCCTCGTTTTTGCCATTAGTTTGTGAATTACTGTAGTGAGGCTAAAGAGTGTCTTCTTTAGGTTTACCTCACACAATGTTAAATCAGAAGTCACAAAGCATTATGCAATATACTGCTCTTTGACATCTAGAAAATATCGGAAAATTTGGCAGGCTATGGTTCCGATATCCGATACTTGCCTTATGCTGGTATCGGATACTGATACTGGATCGGATTGGCCCCATCCCTAGTGAATAGAGCATGCTTTGCTTCTCTCAAGTATTCTAAACTGAACTAGGTAGCTGTCTAGATTGTTGGGCATCCATCAGTTGACGGTTCTAAGTCTGGCTCTTCTCCACTGAATTCACTGTCCTCATTGTTGTCCTCCACATGTTAAAACCCCAGGCACCTCCTCAGGCTGTTCGTGGTGGCTGCCTGTGGGCTTCTGCCTGGGTACAACAGCCTGGTTAGCTCAGCACTCACCACACCACTTGCCCTGCTCCAGTACTATCTCCATTACCACTGCCTTCGTGCGTTTCAATTCTCGTTTGATAAGTTGTATGATCAGACTTTTTTTTAATGAAAATAAATTGGACTGTATTTTCCACATTTTGATCACTGTTGATTTTGACAAATTGGAATATTTGTTTTGATATGTGATGTAC
>JBBPBX010021099.1:0-16359 GCA_038048925.1 Garcialebias charrua | reverse complement strand
AACCGACCATCTCGCCCAGCTGAATCAGAAGCTGCAGGGACGCAAACAAGTCATCACGCAGATGTCCGACGCGATCACGGCTTTCCTGCGAAAATTGGACTTATGGATGTGGCAAGTGAAACAGGACAATCTTGTCCACTTTCCTGTTTGTCAGGTTAGCATTTTCTTAAAATTTAATTCAAATATATCCTGATGCATTCTCAATAATCCAGGTAGAAAAATCTAAAAAAGCTAAGTGTGGTCCTCTGGACATTCAAAAAAACAAAACAAAAAACAGGTGATTATTTCAGCCACCTAAAATAATATGTTCCCCTTCCTTGGATGGTTTCTTTTCACAAAGATGGCCTCTTTTACTCGTCTCTCAAACCATTGTTCCTCTCTATCAAGGATGTGAACATCTTCATCCCTGAAAGATGAAGTTTTGTTTTGTTTTTTAAATGTCCAGAGGACCAGACTTAGCTTTTTTAGATTAATTAAAATATAATAAAATGTAATTCAACAAAGAAGAAGAACATTTCAACTGTGTGCAATTTAATGATTGTGCTTGCATTTTGTTTTGTGTTTATCATTTTCAGAACATGATCAATCATAGAGAGAGAATCCACTTGGTGTGTTCAAGGACAGGCAGCATCTCCTCATCAAAGACTAACCAAACAACTTGAGTACGGTAATATAGTTGTGAACTGAGTCAACCTTTATTTTGGTATGTGTATGCACACAAATTGTTGTCATTCACAGTTGGATGCAAGGCTGTGTGTAGCCTTTTTGGGTGAGATGCTACATGTGTCATACATGTTCTTTGCAGCTCAGTTTTATGTTTTTTTTTTAATTAACTTGGACAATTTCATCCTTCATTAATGGAGTTATGTGGGTTTTCATAAGCTGACAAATTTTAAAAGGATTTATGTTAGAGCAACAAGCAAACAGATGTTTTCTATGCAACTGTAATTGTCAGTTGAATAAGTTATAATAAATGAGTTATTCAACATTAAGGAGTACGGTAGTTACATTTATTTTACATTACATTAGATTACATTTAGTTACATTTATAAGTTACATCTGGCCCTTCAAGGTCAGCCATTATGCCGATGTGGCCCTCGGTGAAAATGAGTTTGACACCCCTGTTCTAAAACATGCTTGACCTATTGTTGTCCGTCACCTGACGGACAGACACAGGTCACATGACATGAAGTCAACTGACAGACCGATATAGGTCACACGACATGAGGTCAACTGACGGACCGACACAGGTCACATGACTGTAAAACTGCTTTTCAATTTAGTTGTGCTGTTTAATTATAGTGATTTTATTTAAATGGCCCCATCACTGTACTTTTGGGGGCAGATATATTTTAAGGGTAAAAGTGGAAATGCTTAATTGAAGGGACTCTTATGTACTATATCATATGTCATGAAATAAAATAATTTTGTCTTTGTGTTTTCATTATATCGAAGAGGTTTTTCATACGATGTTAAAAATGATCAAGTTTCTCTCATAAAATGGTAAGGGTTTTCTGAGAGGAGACAGAATGTGAGCATCTACTCATGTGAGGCTTTGGGACTTAAGGAATGCTTGAAAGTGGGTCTCTTCTGGTCTTTGAGTGACTTGTGGCGGGGGGGGCCTTGGTGCCTTTTGTCAGTTTTATGACTTCACAGATTTATATGACTGGCAAGGAGAGACACTGGCCCCTTTGTTCTGGGTGTTACACATCCCCCATCAGCCTCATGTGAGTTGGAAAAAAGGTGTCCAGCTCTGAAAACTGTGTTCACTTGAAGGCGCAGAGAACATGGTTGCATAAAACGTAGTAAAACAATTAATACCTTGATCATAAAGCTTGTGCATTAATTATATAATAGTTGTGAAGTAGTTTTCAATCAGATTAAAAGTAGAACTGTGTAAAGTCAGCCTGTATAAATAAAGGTTGAATGAATTAATATTATCCTTCACTCCGCTCATTCTCAATCAGTTCATCTGGACAGTTTCTTTTTTAGCAGAAACGTTTCACCCTCACTCCAGAGGGCTTCCTCAGTCAGAGTAGTCCAAAGCACACTGAAGTTAACCCACCAAGTAAGCAACTTATGTGGACCAACCAGTTTGCTGTAGCCAAGATGGTTTCTGGGGGCGTGTCCCTCGTCGACTCCTCCCAGGCAGGCAGACATGTCCAAAGTGGTTCAAGACAAGAAAGTTAATTCTCAATAGTCCAGGTATCAAATCCGCTCATTCTCAATCAGTTCATCTGGACAGTTTCTTTTTAGCAGAAACGTTTCACCCTCACTCCAGAGGGCTTCCTCAGTCAGAGTAGTCCAAAGCACACTGAAGTTAACCCACCAAGTAAGCAACTTATGTGGACCAACCAGTTTGCTGTAGCCAAGATGGTTTCTGGGGGCGTGTCCCTCGTCGACTCCTCCCAGGCAGGCAGACATGTCCAAAGTGGTTCAAGACAAGAAAGTTAATTCTCAATAGTCCAGGTATCAAATCCGCTCATTCTCAATCAGTTCATCTGGACAGTTTCTTTTTAGCAGAAACGTTTCACCCTCACTCCAGAGGGCTTCCTCAGTCAGAGTAGTCCAAAGCACACTGAAGTTAACCCACCAAGTAAGCAACTTATGTGGACCAACCAGTTTGCTGTAGCCAACCACTTTGGACATGTCTGCCTGCCTGGGAGGAGTCGACGAGGGACACGCCCCCAGAAACCATCTTGGCTACAGCAAACTGGTTGGTCCACATAAGTTGCTTACTTGGTGGGTTAACTTCAGTGTGCTTTGGACTACTCTGACTGAGGAAGCCCTCTGGAGTGAGGGTGAAACGTTTCTGCTAAAAAGAAACTGTCCAGATGAACTGATTGAGAATGAGCGGATTTGATACCTGGACTATTGAGAATTAACTTTCTTGTCTTGAACCACTTTGGACATGTCTGCCTGCCTGGGAGGAGTCGACGAGGGACACGCCCCCAGAAACCATCTTGGCTACAGCAAACTGGTTGGTCCACATAAGTTGCTTACTTGGTGGGTTAACTTCAGTGTGCTTTGGACTACTCTGACTGAGGAAGCCCTCTGGAGTGAGGGTGAAACGTTTCTGCTAAAAAGAAACTGTCCAGATGAACTGATTGAGAATGAGCGGATTTGATACCTGGACTATTGAGAATTAACTTTCTTGTCTATTATCCTTCACTCTTTTACCAAAAAAGAGTTCAGCCAGCTGAAAAAGCAAATGGTATTTCCTCTATCAGTTAAGGGGGGGGGGGAAATACCCCACCAGAGAGACAAAGAAGGGCCTCGTGATTGGTGGAAGGCAGGAAAGATCCTGCAGGAGTATATAAACATGGGTATCCTCCTCCAGCGATAAGACAGAAGGCCCCGGGGTGAAGAGAATTGGATCCAGATTAATCAGGTTGTATGAGGTCTTCCTTGAAACACATAAAATGTCTTTTCTTCCACCCATTCTCTCCCCACTGTCTCCCTGGCTCTCTTTTGAACAAATGTAATGACTTTTAAGAATAGCACAATGTATTCTGTGACTTTCTTTTTTTAAACTTATGATTAATTAAACTGGTTTTTTGGAACTTTAAATTATGAGCGTTTGTCGTGTTTTCAGCGTGTTTTTCCTTTCTGATCCAAAGTGAACCAAAAAACGAATTCTGGGGCGGATAAGTTTCATACGTCAACAGGTCCAATATGTTAATTGACATTTTCACATTAACAAATGTTAAATGGTAAATGGAGCTTATTTATATAGCGCTTTCCAGACCCCTGTGAGGAGCCCCAAAGCGCTTTACAATACCAGCCATCCACCCATTCATTCAGACATTCATACACCGGTAGTGGTAGCCTGCCTTGCAAGGCGCCATCCAGACCTACCGGGAGCAACTCGGGGTTAAGTGTCTTGCCCATGGACACAACGACACATGGTGGGCGGACGCGGGATTCGAACCTCCAACCTTCAGATCGGGGGTCAACTGCCATTACCACTACACCACGGCCGCCCAAATCCTAAATAAACTTTGGACAAATTGAAATGAGTTAAGAGAATATAACAGCCCAATTAATGCTAAATAGGTCAATTACACAACCGTATTGCTTATAAAAAGATCTTCTCGGAGTGTCAGTGTCTCTCACAAGCAGGGGTATGCAGAGCACACTAACGCCAAAAATACACTACACGCGTTGCAGCTCCGCCCCGCTCCGGTCCGACCTCCGTAGCAAATACGCACCCATTATAATCAATGACAGAATTTACACTGGCTCCGCACGGCGGCGGCGAGCTGCGGAGAGCGGACGGCAGTCCGTCAAAATTAGAAATTTTTCTATTTCTGCCGGACGCCGGAGCTGTGCCGGAGTCAACTTTTGAAGATTACGTCGCACCAACAGGAAAAGGAACGAGCACAACTTCCGTATTTACAAAATAAAATCACCACGGGCGGACTAATCCTAGCTCTATACGGATTTATTTGTACAAAAATGCTGTCAAACTATCATTTATGACTACGCCTACAAACGCAATACAAGAAATAAAAAGAAATACAAGAAATAAATAAAGTATTTTATTCTGAAATGTAATACATCACTTCCTGTTGCTCAAACCATGTCCTGTAGCTCATTTACGAGAGAATATCAAGGCAGCAGTATCTACTAGGGATGTCCCGATCAGGTTTTTCTGGCCCCGAGTCCGAGTCCTTTAATTTTAGGAATTGGCCGATACCGAGTCCCGATCCGATACTTCTAAAATACATTTTTAAAATGAAGGGGAAAAAAAGAAACAGATCCAGATGTCCCTTAATTTTTATTTTATTTACCTTAACATTTAACAGAGTACTTCTGTGAGGTAGATTGAACAATCAAGTAATAAGATTTAAAATAAAATTCTTCACATTGAAGTTTAGTGCAACAGTATAAATGTCTAATTTAAAATAAGCAGCTCAACTTAAAATACCAGAACATGACCACAACCTGACCAGAACCTGGCCAGAACCTGAGCAGAACCAGAACCTGAGCAGAACTAGAACCTGAGCAGAACTAGAACCTGAGCAGAACCAGAACCTGAGCAGAACTAGAACCTGAGCAGAACTAGAACCTGAGCAGAACCAGAACCTGAGCAGAACCAGAACCTGAGCAGAACCAGAACCTGAGCAGAACCAGAACCTGAGCAGAACCAGAACCTGAGCAGAACTAGAACCTGAGCAGAACCAGAACCTGAGCAGAACCAGAACCTGAGCAGAACTAGAACCTGAGCAGAACCAGAACCTGAGCAGAACCAGAACCTGAGCAGAACCAGAACCTGAGCAGAACTAGAACCTGAGCAGAACCAGAACCTGAGCAGAACCAGAACCTGAGCAGGCATGTAAACAAATAAACTTAAAGTGTCAGTTTTATAAAATAAGGCTAGTAACATGCTTTTCTGAACAGCACTCCTTAACTCTCCTCCTGTGGCTTCACAGAAGGAAGTGTATGTTTTTCTTTATGAGATAAATATAAATTATAAAGTCTCTTGCAGCGTGAGCTGGCTCGTCTTCGGCTGGGTTGTCTGGTTAAACTCTGTGTATTGTGTCGGGTGTTTGTTTCTGATGTGCCTAATCAGGTTTGTTGTGTTAAATGCAGCCTTTTCCTTACCTCCTCTTGAAATACGAACTTTCCATTTGTCATCCACTTTAAAATATCTCCACACGACAGACATCGCTGCCTCCACTTCAAGTTAATGCCGCGTTCCGCTTCTTTTTTACGACAGTCACCGCTTTACGGCAGGCACTGCTGCAAAACTATTGTGCATGTTTTGTTCCGAGACAATTTGACTCTGTAACTCAACATACAGTTAATATAATATTCCCGTTTGTGTTTAGAATAAATATACACATATATATCCGATCCCTGATCGGTGTGTAACGCCCGAGTCGAGTCGAGTCTGAAATCACGTGATCGGGACCCGGTTTCGGATCACGTGATCGGATCGGGACATCCCTAGTATCTACAGTTGTTCTCTTTCTTCCACCGAGTGAATTGTTTTGTTCTGACTTACTTATTTATCACTTGATTTATCGCGCGATCTCGCAATTCCCGCGCATGCGTCTCAGAGCAGCGCATCCACTCGGACCTGAGCTGAGCGCAGGTAGTGGAAATTGGACTCGCACAGCTGCGACCTGCGGAGCGGGGCGGAGCCGCGTGTAGTGTATTTTTGGCATAAAGGGGCAGGTGTTTTTTAATAAAAAAAAGGCACATCTAACCGCATTTTAGGAGAGAATATAAACAAAGTAACATAACATAGCTTTCAGAGTTTAATAAACAATGATAAGTTGCTAATTTGAAATACTATGGAGCAATGAAACACGTTAGTGTACAGGTAGTCCCCGACTTACGAGCGCTCTGACTTACGAGGTCCCGGACTTAAGAGCATGCATCTCATAAAAAAAAAAAAAAAAAAAAAAAAAATTTTTTTATTTTTTTTTTTTTATAAATGAATACATGTACAGTACTGGACAGTCACCAAGCACTTAGCCTATCCTAACACAGTTTTTAAAGATGAAGGAATAAGTTGAATTGTCTCCCTTTCACATAAAGGGAGCAAGCTCCCTATGGAGCCTGCAGGGAGGAGGGAGACAATTCAACTGACTCCTTCATCTTTAAAAACTGTGTTAGGATAGGCTAAGTGCTTGGTGACTGTACAGTACTGTACATTTATCTATTTATAAATAAAAAACAATAAAAAATAAAAATACTGTATATACTGTATATTTTTAATAAATAGATAAATGTACAGTACTGTACAGTCACCAAGCACTTAGCCTATCCTAACACAGTTTTTAAAGATGAAGGAGTCAGTTGAATTGTCTCCCTCCTCCCTGCAGGCTCCATAGGGAGCTTGCTCCCTTTATGTGAAAGGGAGACAATTCAACTTATTCCTTCATCTTTAAAAACTGTGTTAGGATAGGCTAAGTGCTTGGTGACTGTCCAGTACTGTACATGTATTCATTTATAAAAAAAAAAAAAAAAAATAAGAAAAAAAAATTTTTTTTTTTTTTTACTATGTGATCCTACTTACGAATTTTTGACATACGAGCGCCCCCTAGGGACGGAACTCGCTCGTAAGTCGGGGACTACCTGTACTGTAATATGTAAAAAAACAAAAGAGTTGCCTGGGAGAGTCTGTCCATAGGACAGCCATCAGTCGTACACAGCACAAATCTGGCCTTTATTGAAGTGTGTCAAGAAGAAAGCTATTTCTCAAAGATATCATTAAGAAAATGTTGTTTCAAGTTTGTCACAAGCCACCAGGGAGACACAACAAGCATGTGGAAGACGCTGCTCTGGTCACCTGAATCCAAAATCAGAACTGTTTGTCTACAAATTGAAACTACATGTATCAGTTTGGCTTTAAAGCAACACAGCTCATCACCCTGAACACACCATCCACTGTCAAACAAGAAAAGCAGGCCCAAACCATGATGCTGCCACTACCATAAGCATGAACATGGAAGATGCTCAGAATTGATGGAAAGATGGATGGTGCCAAATACTGGAACATTAAGGAATAAAACCTGTTTGAGTCTTCAAGAGACCTGAGACTGTGATCGAGTTTTATCTTCCATCAAGACAATGATCAAAAACATAAAGTCAAATCTACAATGGAATGGTTCACAAATAAATGTGTCCAGGTGTTGGAATGGCCAAGTGAAATTCCATACCTGAATCCATTGATAATCTGTGGAAAGACCTGAACACTGCTGTTCACAAACAATCTACATCCAACCTCACTGAGCTCTAGTTGTTCCTCAAGGAGGAATGGGCAAAAATTTCATTCTCGTGAGGCGCAAAGCTTATAGAGACACACCCCAATAGATTTACAGCTGTAATTACTGCAAGAGGTGGCACTACAAAGTATTAATGCAAATAGTATTTTTCTAAATGGAACTAACAAAGAGGAAATAATAAATGTAGTAAAAAATCTTACAGACAAGAGATCAAAAGACTGGGTGGACATGGATATGATGTTTGTAAAGGACATAATGAGCCATGTTATTGAGCCGTTTACATACATATGTAATTTATCATTTTCAACAGGAATATTTCCAGATAATATGAAAGTAGCTAAGGTAGTTCCTCTTTTTAAAAATGGTGATAAATGTGTGTTCAACAATTATAGACCTATATCCTTGTTACCACAGTTTTCAAAAATTCTTGAAAAACTATTTGTGAACATCCATCCATCCATCCATTTTCTTCCGCTTATCCGGGGTCGGGTCGCGGGGGTAGCAGCCTAAGTAGGGAGGCCCAGACTTCCCTCTCCCCAGCCACTTGGAGCAGCTCCTCTGGGGGAATCCCAAGGCGTTCCCAGGCCAGCCGAGAAACATAGTCCCTCCAGCGTATCCTGGGTCTTCCTCTGGGTCTCCTCCCGGTGGGACATGCCCGGAACACCTCACCAGGGAGGCGTCCAGGAGGCATCCTAACCAGATGCCCGAGCCACCTCAACTGGCTCCTCTCGATGTGGAGAAGCAGCGGCTCTACTCCGAGTCCCTCCCGGATGACTGAGCTTCTCACCCTATCTCTAAGGGAGAGTCCAGCCACCCTGCGGAGAAAACTCATTTCAGCCGCTTGTATCCGAGATCTTGTTCTTTCGGTCATAACCCAAAGCTCATGACCATAGATGAGGGTGGGAACGTAGATCGATCGGTAAATTGAGAGCTTTGCCTTTTGACTCAGCTCTCTCTTCACCACGACAGACCGGTACAGCGCCCGCTTCACTGCGGACGCTGCACCTATCCGCCTATCGATCTCACGCTCCAGTTTTCCCTCATTCGTGAACAAGATCCCGAGATACTTAAACTCCTCCACTTGGGTAAGGACCTCCTCCCCGACCCGGAGAGGGCACGCTACCCTTTTCCGGCTCAAGACCATGGCCTCGGATTTGGAGGAACTGATCCTCATCCCGGCCGCATCACATTCAGCTGCAAACCGCTCCAGCGAAAGCTGTAGATCACGAGCTGATGAAGCCAATAGGACCACATCATCTGCAAAAAACAGAGAAGCGATTCTAAGGCCACCAAAACGGATCCTCTCAACACCTTGGCTGCGCCTAGAAATTCTGTCCATAAAAGTTATAAACAGAATCGGTGACAAAGGGCAACCTTGGCGGAGTCCAACTCTCACCGGAAACGAGCCTGACTTACTGCCGGCAATGCGGACCAAGCTCTGACACCGGTCGTACAGGGACCTAACAGCCCATATCAATGGGCCTGGTACCCCATACTCCCGGAGTACCCGCCACAGAACCCCCCGAGGGACGCGGTCGAATGCCTTTTCCAAGTCTACAAAGCACATGTAAACTGGTTGGGCAAACTCCCACGCACCCTCCAGGACCCTGTTGAGGGTGTAGAGCTGGTCTAGTGTTCCACGACCAGGACGAAAACCACACTGCTCCTCCTGAATCCGAGGTTCGACTATCCGACGGACCCTCCTCTCCAGAACCCCTGAATAGACCTTACCAGGGAGGCTTAAGAGTGTGATCCCTCTATAGTTGGAACACACCCTACGGTCCCCCTTTTTGAATAGGGGAACCACCACCCCAGTCTGCCAATCCAAGGGAACTGCCCCCGATGTCCACGCGATATTGCAGAGTCGCGTAAGCCAACACAACCCCACAACATCCAGAGCCCTAAGGAACTCAGGACGAATCTCATCCACCCCCGGAGCCTTGCCACCGCGGAGCTTTTTAACCACCTCGGCGACCTCAGCACCAGAGATTGGAGAGCCCGACCCAAAGTCCCCAGGCTCCGCTTCCTCAGTGGAAGACGTGCCAGTAGGATTGAGGAGGTCTTCGAAGTATTCCGCCCACCGACTCACAACATCCCGAGTTGAGGTCAACAGCACGCCATCCCCACCATAAATGGTGTTGGTCGCGTACCGCTTTCCCCCCCTGAGACGCCGGATGGTGGACCAGAATCGCCTCGAAGCCGTTACGGAAGTGCCCCTGGTGAGAGGCGCCGAGCAGGAGTGGGCATACTTGTTGCCCCCCATCTTGGTGCCTGTACGTTGGGGTTCACCCCGGTGAACGAGAGGGTAGCCTCCCTTCGCCTACGTGTGGGGGGACGGGCTCTGACTGTTGTTTGTGCCTATGCGCCGAACGGCAGCGCAGATTACCCACCCTTTTTGGAGTCCTTGGAGGGGGTATTGGAGGGTGCGCCTCCTGGGGACTCCCTTGTTCTGCTGGGGGACTTCAACGCTCACGTGGGCAATGACAGTGAGACCTGGAGGGGTGTGGTTGGGAGGAACAGACTATTTGAACAGACTAGATCAATTTATAGATAAACAAAATATTCTAAGCAACAGTCAGTATGGGTTTAGAGCAAAAAACTCTACATCAATGGCTCTCATGGAATTAATGGAACAAATAACTACTGCTGTCGATCAAAAACAATATTGTATCAGTATTTTTGTTGATTTAAAAAAAGCATTCGATACTATTGATCACACCATTCTCCTTGAAAAACTGAACAAATATGGTATTAGAGGACCAGCATTACAGTGGGTATCTAGCTACTTGAAAGATAGGAAACAATTTGTACAAATAAATGATGTAAGATCTGACCTCTGTAATATCACATGTGGAGTTCCCCAAGGCTCTGTACTTGGACCAAAGCTATTTATTTTATATGTGAATGACTTGGTAAATGTGTCAGGACTCCTTAAATGTGTACTTTTTGCTGATGATACCACATTTTTCTGTTTAGGTGAAGATATAGAACAAATGTTGGAATTGATAAAGACAGAATTTGTCAAGATACAAACTTGGTTTAAAATAAATAAATTATCATTAAATCTAGAAAAAACTAATTACATGATATTCAGTAATAAAAAGAAAACTGTTGATGTTCCACTCAAAATTGAGGGTGTTGAGATTTGTAGAGTGAGTGAGGTGAAGTTTTTGGGTGTTATCATTGATGACAAACTGACATGGAAACAACACATAAATTCTGTAAGAATAAAAATAGCTAAATCGATTGCAGTACTGTACAAAGTCAGAGACCTATTGAATGATAAAGCTCTGTATTTGTTGTATAACACAATCATTGTTCCACACTTAATCTATTGTATTGATGTTTGGGGGAATGCGTGTAAAACAATCACAAAGCCTATTTTTGTATTACAGAAAAGAGCTGTAAGAATTATCACTAGAAAACATTACCGTCANTGAACAGACTAGATCAATTTATAGATAAACAAAATATTCTAAGCAACAGTCAGTATGGGTTTAGAGCAAAAAACTCTACATCAATGGCTCTCATGGAATTAATGGAACAAATAACTACTGCTGTCGATCAAAAACAATATTGTATCAGTATTTTTGTTGATTTAAAAAAAGCATTCGATACTATTGATCACACCATTCTCCTTGAAAAACTGAACAAATATGGTATTAGAGGACCAGCATTACAGTGGGTATCTAGCTACTTGAAAGATAGGAAACAATTTGTACAAATAAATGATGTAAGATCTGACCTCTGTAATATCACATGTGGAGTTCCCCAAGGCTCTGTACTTGGACCAAAGCTATTTATTTTATATGTGAATGACTTGGTAAATGTGTCAGGACTCCTTAAATGTGTACTTTTTGCTGATGATACCACATTTTTCTGTTTAGGTGAAGATATAGAACAAATGTTGGAATTGATAAAGACAGAATTTGTCAAGATACAAACTTGGTTTAAAATAAATAAATTATCATTAAATCTAGAAAAAACTAATTACATGATATTCAGTAATAAAAAGAAAACTGTTGATGTTCCACTCAAAATTGAGGGTGTTGAGATTTGTAGAGTGAGTGAGGTGAAGTTTTTGGGTGTTATCATTGATGACAAACTGACATGGAAACAACACATAAATTCTGTAAGAATAAAAATAGCTAAATCGATTGCAGTACTGTACAAAGTCAGAGACCTATTGAATGATAAAGCTCTGTATTTGTTGTATAACACAATCATTGTTCCACACTTAATCTATTGTATTGATGTTTGGGGGAATGCGTGTAAAACAATCACAAAGCCTATTTTTGTATTACAGAAAAGAGCTGTAAGAATTATCACTAGAAAACATTACCGTCATCCATCAAGTACATTATTTTATCAACTGAAGTTATTGAAGTTCCATGATTTGGTAGACTATAATTATTATTGTTTTTTTTTACATTTTTGTGGCACTGGTGGCCTTTATTGGAGAGAGGGAGAGGGTGAAACGGAGGAGAGGGGGGGGAGACACCACAGAAATAGCTTGCCGGGTCTGGGACGCGAACCCGCGAGCCTGTGGAGAGGCGAAAGCCCCAAGCATATGTGCCCCGCGCTTATCTCACTACGCCACAGCGGGGCACATAGACTATAATATTTTATCAGTTATGTATAGGGCTCAAAATAATGCATTACCTTTAAATATCCAAATGCATTTTGTTAAAAGACAAAGTTGTTATAATCTTAAGGGGACAGAGATGTTTGTAAAACCACAATTCAGAACTAGTTTGAAGGGACGTTCTACCTCAATCCAGGGAATTAGATTATGGAATGGCTTGGAGAATGTAGTTAAAAAATGCCAAGTCAATGTTTACATTTAAGAAAATGATCAAAACGAATGTGTTAAAAATATATATATGAAATAGCATAATGTGTATTGTATTAGTTAGAAAATTAGAAAGAGTTAAGGTGGCCGAAAAATATTGCACGCACAACTTTTCTGTTTTTTTTATTTTAAGTTTGACACAGCCTCTAAATTTCATTACACTTCATGATTGTGTCCCACTTGTTGATTGTTCACCAAAAATAAAAATATATATTTGTTTGAAGACAGAAATGTGGCAAAAGGTTTAAATTTTTTTAAGGGGGCAGGATACTTCTGCAAGGCACTACATATTTACAATATATATACTATATATATATTCATATAAAAAGATATACCATAGATATACTGGTGTACAATAACACAACATCTGCTGTAAATTCTAACCAACAGTTTCTTATGTACATCATTAAGTACATCATTATGTACATCATTATCATTCCACATGAGGCAGAGGACAATTGTATTCATATTCACACTATTATTTAAACTAAATACCGACATCAGTCATTTCACTATAAATAGTTTAAGACCTACAATTCATTTAAATAAGATACATTAGTTCACCCTGCATGCAGAGTTTTGGACTAATATGATTTTAGGTTGAGAACGGACTGAGTTGCAGCTGTTTTGGTCGAACTAGAAAAATATCTACAAGTAATTTCATGCACATAAATCGGATGCAATGCTCAGAGTGGGTGTTGTGAATGACTCTCTGTAACTACCACAAACATTTTGTACTACCACAAACATTTTTGTTAAAAAAGGCAGTGTTTTAATCTGGACTGCTTACTCAAAGAATTGGGTTAATGGTTTCTAAAGAGAAACACAAACTGCAGTCAGTGTTCGTTGATCACATTAATGGGCTTTATTTTTTTTTTAAAGGGAGCAAGCTAACAGAGCTACAACCTGATGGCGTTTCATAGAAAATGCAGATGTTTGATAAGGAAAAAATGTGGGTAAAAAAACCTGCTCGTGTTTAGTTTTCATGAAACTGCGAAAAACCACATTAGCTTATTTTGAGTGCAGTTTGGATCTCTGTCTTTAATGCATTTCTTAGAGATATTAGTAGAGAAATGTAGAATATACCCAATAATTAAAGGAACTCAATGAAGAAATGTAAGTTTTGTGGTAAACATGGGAGTTAGAGTCAGTTTATCTGAAATTTATTCAGGAGTAATTTAACCAAGACAAATCAAGTACTGTACATGGTGTTATGAAATAAAAAATATTTTTGTCTTAGTGTCTTCATTCCTCTTGAAGGAGTTTTCAAACAGTGTTCAATGAATGTCTCTCTCTTGTTCTGCATGTCAGAAAGTATCAGAACTGTCCTGGCCTTTGATTGGCTTAGGGTAGGAGAGGGGACCTGGTGCCTCTCTGTCTGTCCGTTTTACGACCTTGTAGAAATATGGCTGTGAGAAGTCCACTGAAAGCCACTCTTTCTTGTCCTGCATGTTTGCTCAGTCAAGAAGTATCAGAACAACTCTAAATCTATGTGTGTACGGTTTGATTTTTAATGTAATTTAATGTCCAGTTACACTAATTGGTCACTTAGTGGTCTACTCTAGAGTGTGTGTGTTTTATAAGTACTCAGCAATAAATGTACATTTAGTTTTAGTCATCGATGTGTCGGTGCCCTTCCCCCTAGGGCCTGTGGAGACCCGAGCAAGCTGAGGGAAGGCAGTGGTATTTCTTGTTTACGGGACAGAAGCTTCTGGCAGTTAAGGGGGGGGCAACAGTCTTAAAACAGAAACTCTTATCAGTTGAGAGCAGGCAACCCCCACAGAAGAGTACAAAAGCGTCAGTTTTCCTCCTCCATAGCAGACAACGTAAACCAAGCCCACGGGAAGAACAACTCATCAGGTTGTATGGGTCTGTCTCCATTGAATGCACATTCAATGTCTTTCTCTCTCTCTCTTTCTTCTTTCTCCCTATCTCACTCTCTCATTCTTTGTCCACAATTTGTAATCAAATATAATGGCTTTTTGAAATAGAACAAATGTATTCTGTGACTTTTTAAATTTATGATTAATTAAAGTGGGTTTGGAATTTCAAGTACCTCTCTGTCGTGTCTTTCACTCCAGCATTCGATCCAAAGAGAAACAAAAAACCAACTCGAGCGGAAAGTAAGGTTTAATCCGCAACAAATTGGAGGTCCCACCGAGATGTTTCTACAAGGACAAGAAAGGGGGTGGAAGAGAGTCCAACATGCTGAAAACAGACCGGTCTACATAACAATAAGAGGTAAGCAGATTGCCTGTTTCAACAAAAATCTGAAATTGGACATTTATAGGCAAATTTTACTCAGTGTGTTTGGACTCCAGGGTTAATACGTGTGAAAAAAAGGAATGTTAAAATTAAAAGTAGAATTATAAGTTTCCAGCCAAGACTCCAGATTCCAGAGTAAAAACACGCAGTGGTCGCGCCCCCAGTGGTCCGACGGGTCCATCTGGTTGAGGGGGAGTGGGGTTTTAGAATAAATATTCGTCGTCACTCCTGTAACCCTAGACTGAGTTTACTGTAGTCTCGTTAGGTTTTGTGGCTAACTATAAAACAGTGTCAATTAAATCTACTTATAATTTGATTCATGATAAGTAGAGGCGGAATCTGGTGAGGTGGTGTATGGTATATTACCGTGCGTAAAATACGTTATAATACACTAGGAATAAAGGTATTGAAAAATCAAACCCACAAACAAATAAAATAAGTAAAGTGCGGGACTGAGTGAGAAATTGAGGAAAACGCGCTGACCTACGCTGATAAAATAGTCCGATAGAGTTCCAAACCTAGACCATTTAAGTAAAATAAAGCAAAATTAGTCACAGAATACTAAATCTTTTTTTATGTTCTAAAATAGTGGGGTTCCTGACAATGTGGAGTCAACACACAATCATACCTATCTTATGTTACACTCAAAAGGTTCTAAAGAAAATTATTATTAATAAAATAAGTATATTTTTTATTGCTGAAGTTTTTCTGGCGTCAGAGTCTCGCGTGAAAGTTGGAGTTGGTCTGTTTTATCTGTTGTATGTCCTGTTGAATTATAAGGTCAGCGTGAGCTGGTCTGTCTTATGTTGTAAGTCTTGTTGAACATAAGGCCAACGTGAGTGCGTGGAAGAGAAAGAAAAAAGTTCCGGCTGAGTCCTGGTTCCTGTGACAATAAAGATTAATAGCTGTGTGGTGTATGCGTGTTTTTGACTGTGAGAATGGACAAAGGCATGAAAACTTAAATGAAGGGCAGTTTTAGCCAGAAGGGAGAGAGCTAGTCAGTTAAACCCATAAAAGAACAAACAAAAATTTTAAAACATCTGAAATAAGGAGAAAATAGCAAAATAAAGTGGAAATCATCTGAAAAGCTATAATTGGCTAAAACCAGCTAAACAATAACTAAAACAAGAGCATGGTATTGCTAAATTAGGCTGGAAAAGTTGGATTAAAAAAAATGTAGAATTAGCTGAAAAAGCTGAAACAGGCTATATACAGAAATTTTTAAGTAAAATACCTTGATATCATCACAATATTTTCTTCTTGCCTCCAATAAAAGCACTGTCCTACTTGTTATTTATTTAATTGTTCCCATACATATCTCTAAAAAAAAAAAAAGGAGGAAAATAATAACTACTGTATTTTTCAGCCTGTATGACATAGTTCTTAAACTTTTCAGAGTCAGAGTCAGAGAGAATTTATTGTCATTTGCACCGCATGTAGTACATGTGTTGAAAACGAGATTATGTACACAGGGTCCCAGTTACATCCAACAACAAATGCAAG
>JBBPBX010021098.1:20976-38853 GCA_038048925.1 Garcialebias charrua | reverse complement strand
AGAGGACCAGACTTAGCTTTTTTAGATAGCATTAGTAGTGTTAGCATTAACATTAGTAGAACAGTATTAGCATTAAGAGTAGAACTAACATTAGCAATATTAGTGTTAACATTGGTAGAACTAGCATTAGCTGTATTAGCACTAACATTGGTAGAACTAGCATTAGCAGTGTTAGCATAAACATTGGTAGAACTAACATTAGCAGTATTAGAATTAACATTGGTAGAACTAGCATTAGCAGTGTTTGCGTAAATATTGGTAGAACTAGCATTAGTGGTATTAGCATTAACAGTAATAGAACTAACATGAGCAATATTAGCATTAATAGTAATAGAACTAACGAGCAATTTTAGCATTAACATTGGTAGAACTAGCATTTAAGTGTTAGCGTAAATATTGGTAGAACTAGCACGAGCGGTAATAGCATTAACATTGGTAGAACTAGCATTAGCAGTGTTAGCGTAAATATTGGTAGAACTAGCATTAGCGGTATTAGCATTAACAGTAATAGAACTAACATGAGCAATATTAGCATTAAAGTGCAGTCTGCAGTTTCTGTAGTTCAGTCTAAGTTTTCTAAAAATATATTTTTAACATATTTCTTCACTCTGTCACTATCTCCTGACAGACTGATGTTAGACAAAGTAATCTCTGAAAAAAAAATATAGTCCCCTTGCTTCTCCAGGTGGTAAATAAGCATTTCTAAAAGTGACCCGCCGTTAACCAGCCAAACAGAGTTTTTAACCAGCCAATAAAAACAGAGCTTCTCACGCTCCTAACCCACGCCCCCACCTGTCCCCCCACGCACGTTCTCGTTCAAAGAATTGCAAAGCGATGCAAAACTGTTTTGTATGTGACACAGATGTATTAAATTCCTCTTCTTCATCCCTGATCTGGGGTTTTCTTTTGTTTTTTTTTGCCAAAAGTCAAGTGATCGCTTCCTCCTCCACTGACTCCATGACTGAAACGAGGAAATGGATGAATTTTGTCATGAGCGAATTAAACTCGGGTTCAACGTGGCTGCGCGAGGCTCAGCAGATTTCATGGTGTTCTGGTGTGCTGGACCAGCGCGCCATGTTTTTATTTTATTTTTTAGAACATTTTATTAACATATAATCACAGAACTTCGCAGCGGCTGCCACAGGACATGTAGTGGAGGCGGAGCATTCAGAGGCTGCAACGAGAGCAAGGGGGAGCAGAGCCATGGCTCTGAGTGGGAAGGTACCAGAATGCTTTCCCTGTTTAAAATTTTTCTAAGTCCTGTGTTCTACAAAAACTGCAGACTGCACCTTTAACATTGGTAGAACTAGCATTAGCAATATTAGCATTAACATTGGTAGAACTAGCATTAGCAGTGTTAGCGTAAATATTGGTAGAACTAGCATTAGCAGTATTAGCATTAACATTGATAGAACTAACATGAGCAATATTAGCATTAACATTGATACAACTAGAATTAGCAATATTAGCTTACAATGTGTATTTTTGTTGGATGTAACTGGGTCCCTGTGTACATAGTTTTGTTCCACCTCATGTACCACGTGTGATGTGAATAACAGTAAAGACACCCTGACCTTGAGAACTGAAAGAACAAACGTTCCTTCATAGCACCCTCAGTAAAATGCTTAGCCCCACCCCCCTTAGCACCTGCAGAAAAATATCTCTGGAGCCGCCACTGATGATTTAATTTAATTAATTTAATTAATTTAAATTCTTTATTCATTTCAAATTTAAATTTAAAAGAACACAAAAACTATTTACAATTCCACGTAAATAAAAAATCAAACATTACATGAAATGAAAGGAAGCAGAAGAAGATACAATCTTATTACTGTATGTCTGCCCCTTTTTAACAAAATTAATTCAAACAATCAATTCAAACAATAATCCACAAAAAATATTACACATAAATAACTCATTTATCAGTATTAGCATTCAGTAATTGAACTAGCATTAGCAGCAGTGGTCTATAGTCATTGTTTTATAAAGTACGGTAGTTTTTTTTGTTGTTAAATTTTTATATAATTTCTTCTATTTACTTTTCATTTATATGCTTTTTATATGATTTTCTGTTGCTGTCTGTACCTCATGTGTTGTTTGTTTAAAACAGGTCTCTCTTGTAAATTGGTCCTGGAGGCTCAATGAGACTAACCTGTATATATAGGTTGAATGAATGAACTTGTTTTATACTGTATTTTCTGAAAGGATATTGCCTGATTGGCTGTTTTAATGCTCACATAAGCTGATCAACCAACCATCGGAGTCTCATTTATAGCTATAAAACTTGTTCAGACATTATGTGAAATTAAACTAATTAAAATTTCTATTTGCGTATTTTATTTTACAGCAATCGGATACGTGCCTTATAACAATAATAATAATAAAAAAACTATGAAGTACCTCATTTTATTTATTAAAGATGAAATGACACCCATTGACTTTACAGAGTGATAAAGATGAGACACTAAAGACAACTATTTCAAACATGTTGTCGCCATCTACTGACCAAATTTATTTATATAACGTCCAAAATTTGTTGAAATTAGGGGTGACCTTGTGTATTTAAAAAATAAAATAAAATAGGGATGTGGAAACAACCACACAGTTCTACATATAAAGTGTTCAGCACGAGCAGCCATTTTACTCATCTGATTCAGAAATAACAGACGGAATATGTAATACAACATCAAATCAAGTTGAACAATTATCCGTTTATTATCCAAAATTAGGTCCATGTGTTTGTAAAATGTCATAAAACATAAACGCCCACTGACATAGTTTGAACTGTGCACTTTGGTTTTGACACTGTGCAAACAAGTCGACGTGTGCACGCACAGTTTTTCAGGAAAAAAAATTAAGGAGATACATAAGATGAAATAAAAATTCAGATGGAGCTGGAGTATCTGTCTGACTCCATGAATGTTGCTTCAGTGTAACCTTCAATTATGTTACTATCGTGGTAGAATTGTCCACACCTTTAAAATATTAACATTGTTCTTCTCGTGGATTTAAGATCACAAAATGCCAGTGAGACTACAGAAGTCCCTCGTTTATCACGGGGCTTAGGGGACCACACCCCCTGTGATAAGTGAAGAACCGTGAAGTCGGGATACAGTAGTCCAAGATTCACTTCCAGTCTCCCTCCTTCTGTGTAAATAAATTATTCTATTTAAATACTGTCATATTTTGAATAAACAATCCATGCATCGTGGATTGTTTATTTAAAATATTACAATATTTAGAGAGAAGAGAAGTGCAGCAGGACAGCAAAGGGTTAACCCTTCAAGCAGCAGAAACATGGCACAGAAGTACTTCTTGATCAATTACACTGTAATAACTGAACATAGAAGTTCTAAATAATTAAAAACAACTTTTAATCCTTTTACATTTTGTGATTATGACGGTTTTACGATGTGACATACTGTACTTGAATTTTAAGTTGGAAGACAAAAGTCGATTGGTGCAGCTGGACAGCAAAGGGTTAACCCTTCACAAGCTGCTTCAGCACAGAAGAGAAATGTGGGCGTGGCAGAGAGCCGCAGGTGGCAGAGGGTGGAGATCATGACATGCTGCAGAGGGAACTTCTCCCTGCACCTGTGGGCTGCACAAAGGTGCATTAGGTGCTAGATCATTTTAAATTATTTATTTAAAATAAACAATCCATGCCGCTCATGTGGCTCATCCATCAATCAGTCAAATGTGTGTCACGTCCACTCTTACTTTGAAAAACCGTAAAAAGAGCGAGTCCGCGAAAATCGAACCGCAAAGCAGCGAAGGATTACTGTATACAGAAAACCTTTAAATGTTAATCTGGATAATACCTTCTAGTCAGTAGTGTAGTCTACATTTTTGTAGTGGGTATACTGTGCTTGGAAACCAAAGCACACTGGTCAGTACAATGTAATCGTTAATTCATTTACATTTCTATGCCTATTGAACATTTCAAAATTTCTCTGATGGTTATATTTGAATAAATGTACGACAAACTTTGTACAACAGTTGGCTTTGTACTAAAAACATAGAATTTATAAAACTGTATCAAAGCAAAACTTGTTCAAATTTTAAGTAGTAAGAAGAGAAGTTTTAATTAAAAAGTACAGGTGGTCCCCGAGTTACGACGGAGTTCCGTTACTACGCCCGTTCGTAAAGCGAAAATCCACGTAAGTCGGAAAATACGTCCAAACGGCACCTCATACGTACAGTACTGTATTTTTACCAAGCACTTAGCCTATCCTAACACATTACCCTACATAATTATCAAAAAACATACATTCGGAGCAATAATGAAGGAAAAAAAGAGTTCATTTCTTACTGGGAGCTGGTCCTGCAGCTTCACGCGGTCCACAGCGTTTACAGCAACGTCTGTTAGCATGTTAGCTCATTGCTAGCATGTTAGCTCGTTGCTCAGCCGTAGCCTCTCTGCCTCGTAAACCTCCATTAAGGTCTCTGCGTGCGGTCCAAGGGTCCAGAGTTTTACAGCAAGGTCTGTTAGCATATTAGCCCCTCTGCTCCGGTTAGCCTGTCCCAAACAATGAGGTCTCCTGCTCCACTGAGCGTGTCAAGCTCCCCCTCCCTCCTGTAAGTTTCCACTGAGCGTACATCAAGCTCCCCCCTCTTCCTGTAAATTTCCGCTGAGTTTCAGTACCGTATTTTCTGGTGTAAAGGTGCATAAACCGCGTAACTCGAACAATGCTTTTCAATGGGAGCGCGTTCGTAACCTCGAAACATCGTAACTCGAGACCGTCATAACCCGGGGACTACCTGTATTAATTATACAAAAAAACAGGTTGAACCAATACATAGTTCCCATGTGACGTCACATCTGTGGAATTTCTGGGTAGACCCTCCCACAGGGAGGCAGAGCGCAGTCTATCCATCCATCCATTATCTTTACCCGTTTCTTCCATTTTTGGGTCACGGGGGTCGCCGGTGCCCATATCCAGCAATCACAGTGCGAGGGGCGGGGTACACCCTGGACGGGTCGCAAGTCCATCACAGGGCCACACAGAGACAAACGAGACAAACATCCATACACTCTCTCACTCACACCTATGGACCATTTAGAGTTACCAATCAGCCTAATATGCATGTTTTTGGTCTGTGGGAGGAAACCGGAGTACCCGGAGGAAACCCACGCATGCACGGGGAGCGCAGTCTAATGGCAGTGTATTTTTCACATTGTTTTTTTGTTAATTTCTAATTAATTGCAATGGTTACTTTGTGTTGGGTCAGTGGGTGTTCCAGTCGGGTAGACGTTTGGGCAACGCGCAGGTTTCACTTAATCAAAAAAAAAGTAAACGTGAAGGATTTATCTCATCGGAGAAGCTCACTCACAGCAGCTGACTTTTCGGATCTGCTCTGGAAGACGTCGTGCTTTTGGCCGGTAAACAAAATATTCTACATAAATCATTTTGTGAAACAATGTCAGAACAATGTTAGAGTACAACTGTCTGTGTGTTAGAGCTGTTTTTTTTCTTCATTATTTAGCAACACCGTCTTGCTGTGGTTAGCTTAGCATCTCGCTAACGCGACAACGGCCTCCTCACGGTCTCGCCGGTCCTCCGGGACCGGCAGGGAGACCGCCCCAGTGGGGGAAGGAGGACGGGAGCCAAGTCGTGCGGGCGACGCGTCGGTCCCATGGGACGTGCCCCCGCGGCCGCGACGGATCCACGCCGTCCGACCTGAGCTCTCCGCGAGGCGAGCCTCCGTGCGACGGACCCTCCGCAACATGCTAACTTCCAACACGGTAACACTCAAAGTGCTGGTTCTGGTCCGTGTTCAGCCTGGACTGTTTGTGCTGGCTGTGTGTTATTTTAGTTAAACCTTTATTTAGCTGGTTAGATATGATTGAGACAGTTTACACATCTTTTTTGGATTTAAAGCTGTGAAGCTCTGCGCTGTGAAGCCGGTGTGCGCTCCTCGTAGTAATTAAATAATTAATGATATCAGAGTAACTACTTTGTGACAAGTTGTCCGCTTCGTCTGCCATGATTTCTTTCTCCAACTCATTTAACTCTGACCACCGCCAGCCTTGGTGAAGCTAGTAATGTATTTAGCTGTGGTAGCTCGAGTGTGTTTGTTCATTCAACCTTTATTTATACAGGCTAGCCTCGTTGAGTCACGGGGACTCATTTACAAGAGGGACCTGTCTCACTCACACCAAACAACCATCCACTCTCACACTCACACCTAGGGTCAATTTAGAGTCACCAATCAGCCTAACAAGCATGTTTTTTGGTCTGTGGGAGGAAACCGGAGTACCCGGAGGAAACCCACGCATGCACGGGGAGAACATGCAAACTCCACCCAGAAAGGCCCCGGACCGGGATTTGAACCGGCAACCTTCTCGCTGAGAGGCAGCAGCTCTACCAGTTGTGCCACCGTGCTGCCCATTGTCCGCCATTTCTGCCTTTACGAGTGGCGAAAAACCCGGTATTGTGCAATACTCGCCACTGTGTGGGAACTATGTACAGTATTCAATGTGTCTATAAAATGTTCCAAATGTGTTGACATTGACATGAGCCCATGTCATGTATCTTGCCAATGATACATGACATGCGCTCGTATCATTGGGTACTTTTAACTTCCGAAGACCTGAACTCTTGCATCTGTGAATGCCAGGTTGTTCACACATGTGGATGCCAGGTCCTAGACGGTTAAGTGGGTATAGTGAAATTCCCAAGCTTTCCTAGTGGGTATACTCTGTATACCCACGTACCACATATACTACACCACTGCTTCTGGTGTCACAAGTCTGTCTGAACTCGGCAAATGGTTTACCCATCAGCTGTTTACAAACAGCACAAAGGGATCAGGTGCCAATTTTGTCAAGTGTAAAGGTACAAATATACATCGACGCATTCACTCCCACTCAGGATTCAGTTTTACAAACAGTGTAAGTAACAACTGTACCCCAAAATTAGGTTTGCCATCACAGAAGCAAAACCTTTCAGAAGACACATCCAGTTGGAATGAATGGAACTAGTCACTGTCTGGACTTTTGGAAGGGTAAAAAGATGTGAAAATTCAAAGTCAAGTCAAAGTCAACTTTATTGTCAGAACTGCAATATGTACAGGACATACACAGGATTGAAATTGCGTTTCTCTCAGTCCCTCGGTGCAACAGTAACCATCTAAACAGTAACCATCTAAACACTAAACACTAAAACATTTAATAAACATAAGCATAAAATAGTAAAAGTGTAACACTGTCCTGAGTTTTTTCATAGTAGTATAAAAGTATGAAAATTATACACCAAATTGTACCCATACGGTCAAAGTCTGCAAACTACAAACACCATGACCTCTATCTGATTTGGGACATCCCACCAAATTTGACCGCCAAGTCAGAGCAGCAGCCCTCCGCCACGTAGCTGGGGTTGTTGTCATAGTTGCCAAGTCCGCTTATTTCAAGCGGCATTGGGCTTGTTTTCCCTGGAGTCGCTTTCAAATTTGATCAGCCGCTTGTGGCGGGTTTTTATTTTTGCTTCTCGCGGACATTGAGTCGCTTATTTGTGCTTGTTTTGAAGGAGCTGATCGCTTCTTTCGGTCTAGAGATCTGGCAACCCTGGCCATGCTGTCCTTTATCAAGTAGTCCATGCTCTTGCTTTTGAACAGGTTCTTTCTGTGTGTGTCTTCTCCATTCTCTGCAAACAACTTTGTATATTTGAGACACACAGCCAGAGAACCAGTGCAGGATCCCCAGCATCTTAATACACATGCTTCAGAGCTTTAAGCTTATCAATTTGTTGTTTTCATTCAAGTCTACTGACTCGAGTGGTGTGGAGACCTCTGAGGTGTAAAACACAGGCTTTTCACTGTGTTTGCACCAGGTATCCAAAGCAGTTGCCCAGGAAACCAGGTTTTTGGGCTCGACCATGATAACAAAGTAGACCTAGACTTGGTCTTCCAAATCCTTTAGTTGGCTGCCAGAGAAAGACTTGAGCTCGTCTTTTCTGCCAGAGTTGCCTCTTACTGTACAGATTCTGTCCATAACTTTTGTGAGGGAAGAATGAAAAAGGTTGATGGACAGACCGGTTTTGTAGTGTTACAGACTCTGTGCTGGTTCGTTGTGGTGAGAAGGGAGCTGAGCTATAAGGAGTAGCTCTCTTTTAGCCCGTTGGTCGTGTGGCCAAAAGAACACACTGGCCTTAGTAACATGAGAAAGATCTGTGCTTCAAACAGACCCGGATTCTGATAGAAATAAGTTAAAGGACCATGTTTAAGTTGCTTCAGCATTCATTAATCAATCCTGGTTTAATCAGTTTAAGAACCGGTATTGTGCTTACTTCTGAGAGTGCCAAAGACTGGATGGAAGTTGACCTTTGTATAGTTACAAATGTGCATGCGTGAAATCTAGCACCAAATACTCTTATATATTCTTAGCTATTTGCTGAATTCAAGGTTGGCGTTTAACAATGTTTTGATCCTTGTGCTTTTCATTTATTTTATATACAAATATTATAAATTTGGTTTATTGGTATTTTACATTGTGATAGCGGTAGCACACCCTGAGCAAAGATTATATATGTATTATGTCGCTTTGCCATTGGTAAGTGCAACTCCACTCGGCTCTGCTGTTCTCGGTTCTGTCACAAGGACTGAATATGAACACCACAACACAGCAAGTTCAGTGCTTTCATTTACATTGAAGTAATCACAGGAAGTTATCAGGATCCCTGGGGAGCATGGAGAAAGGTCAGCACTGAAGTTCAGCAGGGGTGGTATTGATTATATTGTCCTCTGGTTCTTACTGGTCAGTGAATGATGTGTGAGCAATGGTAATCCAGTGTGGAACGTAGTCACTGGTGGGCGAGTGTTTGCAGGGCAAGGAAGACAGCTGAGGAGGTCACAGGGAGGTTTCCTTAATTACACAAGGAGTCCAAGAACAGGATCTCAAGATTGGAAAGAGCAAAGACACAGGTAAGTTATGGTTTCCTAGAAATCGAAATGGCTAGAAGCACTAACCTAATAAAATAATAAAAGTAATGCTCCAGCGTCGAAGAAGAGTCATCAACTGCGTATTATACGCTGGGCGTCTCGAGGAGATTGGTCTCGATTGTGGTCATTTGGCGCCATCTAGTGACCTCAGGAAGGAAGTGACTGGAACTCCCACAGGCTCTTTTCAGGTGTAGGTCATTTGCCACTACAGTGGAGGTTGACCTGTTTCCCTGCTCTGTGTGGGATCGTCAATTAAAAGTCATCATAACTGGTCCTTTTGTGTTTGAGCCACTTTGCCCATTGTGGTCCATAATTGCCCTAGAATCAGACTTAAATTATTTCAGCTTATCCCTGCACTGCTTATAAGTTCAGGTGTGGCCATGCTGCACCATCTCCAATATTGCTCGGTAAATGCGCTCATTCCTTGTGGTACCGTCCTTCAACATGAGGAAGTGGAGGTTCCGATGTAGTTTGTGGTTTTGCTGGTTGTATCATCAGTGACATAGCTTTGCTGGGCAATCAATGGCGGCTGTCTGCTTATGTCAAAATGGGCCCCTCATCCAGTTGGAACCTCAAATGAGGTGGTCCCATAAACTGAGCTGAGTGGGGTGGTTATCGACAGTGGAGAGGTCCTTAACAGGTGCGGAGCCGAGAAGAGTTGGAAAAAGTGGCAATGTGGGGCAGACAGTAATTTCCTGAATCACTAACTACCAAGTATTCCAAGAGAACATCTCAGTTTGACGGCGCTGAAAGTATGCCTTCAACTTTCTCTTATGCCCAATGGTTTATATTGGGTTTGGTGATGTTACTTAATATTCTCATCCATCCAAGTATTGGTTACACATTTGCTTAAATAACAAGACTTGCCTTTTTGGCTTTTGAAGACATTTTCTAATCTGAAGGTCCAATCTCTGATCCCCCAAAAATGCTTTAAGTTTTAAAGTAAAATGACGCTTTATTTTTTTTTTCAAGCAATTTATTCATTTCAAATTTTAAAAAACACAAGAATACTGTTTACAAAAAAACACAATATAAAATCAAAAATACATGAAATGAAAGGAGGCAGAAGAAGAAAAAAATCTTGTCATATCTGCCCCTTCTTCAACGAAATTAATTCATACAATCAATTCAAACAGCAATCACAAAAAAATAAGATTATAAATGATTTCTCACATAATACCATATATAGTAGTTTGTATAAGATCTAATTTATGAATATTTGTTCAAAATTTTTATTTTAATCATTTTCTTAAATATAGGTATTGATTTTGCAATTTTAATATCAGGTTCCAAACCATTCCACAGTCTTATTCCTTGTACTAAAGTAGACCTACTCTTTAAACTGGTTCTGTGTTGTGGCATAACAAAAAGATCTGTTCCCTTGAGATTATAAGTACTAGTCCTTTTTACAAAAAGCATTTGGATATTTGAGGGTAAATTGAAATTCTGAGCTTTGTATAATACTAAAAGAATATTATAGTCAACCAAATCATAAAACTTCAACAACTTCAATTCGTAAAACAAAACATTTGATGGATGACAGTAATGTTTTCTTGCTATAATTCTTATGGCTCTCTTCTGTAAAATAAAAATAGGTTTGGTTACAGTTTTGCATGCTGTACCCCAAACATCTATACAGTAAATTAAGAGCGGGAGTATAATTGTATTGTATAACAAATATAGTGCTTTATCATTTAGTAAATCTCTAACTCTATATAGCACTGCAATGGACCTAGATATTTTAGTTTTTACAAAATTTACGTGTTGTTTCCAAGACAACTTCTCATCAATAATTACACCCATTTAGTACATAAACATACAATTTATATAAAAAGTTCCTTCTAAATCAGAAATAAACATCTGAATTTAATGCATAAGAAAGTCACTCGGTGTGCAGGCTGCATGTTTTTAAAGTTTGCACAGATTTTTCTCATTTTAAGCCCACTTTTTGACCTGAAAATTGAACTTTCACAATGTGTTTTTCTTTGTTTTCTCTTTGACATTAAATGCTCAACAGCCAGATGCATCAAAAGTTGTTTTTCAGCCCCAGACGTGAAGACAATAAATCATCTGATAGCATGAACGCTCCTTGAAAAGCGTTAGGGAGCCTTCAGTTTGACAAAGAGCCATGTGAGACAAACTCACATCGACAAGATGAAAACTTGAATTTTTTTTTATTTTTTATCTAAAATACCTTTTACCACATAATCAAAAACACATCCTACATCTATTTAAACTGTACTACATGCCAAACAAAGATCGCTGTGGAACAAATTAATTTTGATCTCTTTCCATTTTTGGCTTGAAACAACCATCTTTATTCTCTAATTTTGAAATTAAAATGATTTTAGAGCAAGTAGAATGTTTTCTGACTTTTTTTTTCATCAGTTTGCTTTTCCCCCACAAATAAATTAAGTTACAAATGTTATTTTGTTTTTTTTTAAGCCCTTTAGAGCACATGTTCATCATGTACTATACTTTCACACGTAGTTTTTGACAGGTCCAATTGAGCTCTTGTTCCCAATAAAATGGACCAAATATTGTGTTTTCATAAAAAAACTTGTAATTGTCTAAAGTGTGCAAAAATAACTTTAAATAAAGTTTTTTAACCAGTGCAGCACAACAGTGTTATGATCAAAAGTTATAATTTATGACCTCAGACATTAGAAACATCTTGTCCAAAAAGGATGCAGCAGTCCCTCGCTACTTTGCGGTTCGTTTATCGCGGATTTGCTCTATGGTGATTTTGCAAAATAAGATTGGACATGACGCACAATTGGCTGATTGACGGATGAGCCGCACGAGTGGTAGGCATGGATTGATTATTTAAAATAAGTTATTTCAAATGATTTAGCACCTGCTGCACCTGTGTGCAGCTCACAGGTGCAGGGAGAAGCTCCCACTTGCAGCATGTCATGATCTCTGCCACCTGTCAGCGAGTGCAACGGAGAAGTGGGTGTGGCCAAGAGCGGCAGGTGGCAGAGAGTGGAGATCATGACATGCTGTGCTCTTTTACAGCGATTAGTTTAGAAACATTGTTTAGAATGTTGCAAGAGTGTGGGAATGGTTTAAAATGCCTTCATGTATATGCAGTACAGGTGGTCCCCGACTTACGACGGCCTCGACTTACGACGTTCCGGTCTTACGAACGCGCTTGCGAACAGTACTGTTGTACAGTAAATACAGCACTGGTATGTGTTTTTAAATGAAAGTGTGTTAGCTAACCGTTTGTAAATAAAGTTCTGTGCATGTTTATGAACCAGTATGTACGCTTGTTCAGTCTCATGTTGATAAACGGGTGTGCGGCGCAGCGTTAGCATACATTTTACGACTTACGACCAAAAATCCGGACTTACGAACGCCACGTGTAACGCGTTCCGACTTACGAATTTTCGAGTTACGAACGGTGCGTAGGAACGGAACTCGTTCGTAAGTCGGGTACCACCTGTATATATATATACAGTATATATATACACTAAAATAAACTTCTACTTGTACTACTGTTTCTACTTAACAGTTTTTCACTTATCGCGGGGGGCTGGGAACTGAACCCCCGCGATAAACAAGGGACTACTAAAGTTAGGGTTGGTTTGTTATGCTGCTATAAGCTTAGACTACTAGAGGACAAACTGACCTCATTTTCTTAAAGCTGCAATATGTAGTTTTTGAACACGCTGGCACTTAGAAACATTTTGAACATAGACACGTTTCTGGTCCCTCCTCACTCAGAGCCATGTATGACTCAGCTCCACCTCGCTCGCGCTGCAGCCTGGAATGCTCCGCCTCCACTACGTCCCGTCTCAGGCGCTGCAAAGGTCTGTGATTATATGTTAATAAAACGTTCTAAAAAATAAAATAAAAACATGGAGCACTGGTCCAGCAAAACAAAAACACCCTGAAATCTGCAGAGCTTCACGCAGCCACGTTGGACATGATTTAATTCGCTCGTGACTTCCTCATTTCTGTCAGTGGAGGTCTGGAGGAAGAAGCGATCACTTGACTTTTGGCAAAAAAACAAAAGAAAAGTCCAGAGCAGGGATGAAGAAGGGGGATTTAATACATTTGTGTCACATACAAAACAGTTTTGCATCGCTTTGCAATTATTTCAACGAGAACCTGCGCGGCCGCTGCGGGCTGACAGGCGGGGGCGTGGGTTGGGGGGGCGTGGGTTAGGGGTGAGAAGTGAGAAGCTCTGTTTTTATTGGCTGGTTAACCGCGGGGCGCTCTGGTTTTTATAAATGCTTTTATTACCACCGGGAGACGCCAGAGGACTATAGTTTTTTTCAGAGATTACGTGTCAAACATCAATCTATCAGGAGACAGTGGCAGAGTGAAGAAATATGTTTAAAAAATAAGTTACATACTGAAGCTTTAAATGAATTGTTCCAATTGAATAGTTTTCATTTGGTACTACATGTATTTCTATCTTAACATGTGATTCTTGACCTGCCATTGTGTATCTGTTCCTACCAAACCGGTTGAAGCAGATGGCCGCTTGTCCTGAGCCTGGTTCTGCTAAATGTTTCTTCCTCATGGGGGAGTTTTTCCTTTCCACTGTCGCCTTCGTGCTTGTTCAACATGAGAGTCTGTGACAAAGTTAAGACTCAAAGCAGTCTGCTCCTCAGAGAAATAACGTTTTTAACCATTTACGTACGTGTATATGAATGTTTCTGTTCGGTGCCCTGAGATGAATTCTGTTTTGACTTGGCCCTGTAGAAATGAACTGAATTGAATAGAAATGAGTCATTGGACACAAAATGACGTGGAAACTTGCAGTGACACACTTCCAGCCGCTCCGTGTGTTGATTTCACACGTTTACGACCCATCTCACAAAAAAACCCATCAGAGCTGCTGTGATTACTGCTGCAGAGCAAACATTTGTTTGGCTGCTCTGTACAAGCGCAGATAGGCTTCGACAGATTCGACCAGGTCCCCTAAATTGTGTTCGGTGACGCCTGATCCATCGTGTCAAATCCATTAAGGAGAAGACTGGATGTGACGAAAACGTATTGATCAGAAAGTGATGGATGGCCGTGGAGGAGATATAAGTGAAGTTCCCGGTCGAGTTGAAGAGTCTGAATCCGACCTTCCAGTCGTAGTGACGCCATGCTTTCTTCCGCTCTGGTCAACCTTTTAGCTGTGATTTGCTCTGCAACATGGACACAAGCCCTGCTTTTGTACCCCGAGGCCAACGTGGAGCCACAAGCAGGTGAGACTGGAATCTTTTTCTGCCTTGGAGACTCACTTTTAATTAAAAATAAATAAATTAAAAAGTATTTGAGCTTTTTAAAATTGACATTACTGTAAATGGTTTTAACCATGGCTTAATTTGGGCTGCTTTTTTCATTCTTAATAACTACCGTTATTGTTCGGAGTATAAGGCGCACCGGATTATAAGGTGCATTAAGCGGAAGAAGTTCATCTTAACAGATTTTTAAGCGCCGTGTTCCATCTAACAACTGTTCAAGGTCAGTAAGCACAACTAGAATTAATACATAAGGCTCACTGTCGATTTTTGAGAAAATTAAAGGATTTTAAGTGCGCCTTATAGTCCAAAAAATACGGTAATTAAATTATTTTCACCATAAAATACCAGGTTATAAAGAGGATTTTTGCTTATTTCAACAGATTTTATTCAGAAATTAGTGTCGAAGGTGGAAGAAGGAACCAACGGGGGGGAACAGAGAGAAGTGAACAACCTGTATCCTTTACTGATGCAGCCGGACGGAGGGAGAGACTCCTGGAGCCAAGGTAAAATCAAAAATCAAAAACATAAATCCAAAACATTTACAGAGCACCGATAAATACGTCAGATAAGATGGTCAAGTAATACTGTTTCTAATTTGATTTTCAGGAACAAAAGAGTCACAGCCGCAGGAAAAGTTTGCCAATATGGTAAAATGTCTTCACTTATGAACAGATAGATACAATACAATACAATATATTTTTTAGATAGAGTTGCATATTTTAGCACAGAAAACATTTTTTCTTGAACATAAAAGTGTCAGATTGAAGGAGGCACATATGTTTGTAGATTATTAAAACCAGATGGATGAAATCTTCACCTGTTGTTTGTTTTAGGTTGAGGACCTTAAAGAAGTGGTCCTGAAGCTGGCGGCAGCCGACAAGCTTCGCTCTCAGGGTTTTATCAGATCTGAACAGAGTTTGCCAAAAACTAACAAAAGAGGTGAGTGACTTCTTCAGGTGGAAACGTGCGTGAAGACAAAGGATGATTAGCTGATGTTAAAACGATGATGTTATTTTTAGGTTTGGGCTGATTTGTACACGAGCAGGAAAAGAGAGGAGTAGAAGTCAAATATTCTGTTTAAGCTTTGTTTCCCTAAAGAAAAGTCAAAGACAGGTGAAGAACTCAGCTTGAGCAAATAAAAACTAATGAAAAAGTATTAAATATATGATTTATTGGGTGAAATCAAAGCTACAATTTTATCATCAGAGATTAAATGAGCATTTAGAAAAAATTCACATATAAAAAAACTATAAAGGTGCCTTTAATTCATTAATTAACTAACTAATTCATTGTTGTTGATATAGATTTGATGTCCTCATTAACGTCTTCTGCTAAGACTTATTTCATATTTTTTAAACTTTGCTTTATGTTTTCATATTTTAAATGTTCCCTGAACTTAAACATTTACATTTATTACGGTCAAAAATTGTGAATACTTTTACACACATCACTTTTGTAAATAAATCTTCAGCCAACACTGACACTGACGGACACTGATCATGATGCGTTGAACTCAGTAGGTTATGAACAATAAATGTTTTACATGTTATAGATAGCTTTTTCTGTTACTTCAGTTTGGAGTTTAAATCTGACTTGACTGACGAGAGGTCTGAGAAAATCCAATTCGCTTGTTGGCGATGTAAAAGTTTATATAAAGCAGCATTTGCATGACGTACAGGTAGGCCTGTCATGATAACAAATTTTGCTGGGCGATTAACTGTCTCAGGAATTATCATGATAAACGATAATATTGTTTTAAATTTGACAATAATTAGTAATTATTGTCAAATTTCAGAAGAAATGTTGGTTAATTTGTTTTGAGTGTAGTATACAGGTAGTCCTCGACTTACGACGGAGTTCCGTTCCTACGCTGCGTTGTAACCCGAATTTCGACGTAAGTCGGAACATACGTAAATACTTCACCTTATACGTACAGTACTGTATTTTACCAAGCACGTAGCCTATCATAACACAGTACCCTGCATAATTATCAAAAACCACAAACATTTGGGAGCCATAATGAAGGGAAAAAAGAGTTAATAACCTACTGGTAGTGAAGCCAATCTTCGTCCCTCTTCCGTATTCTGTATTGTGTTTACGTCGTAAAACCGCCGTCCATAAAACAGCTACTTTTCCACAGCTGCTGCGTGTCCAGCTTGGTCCAACAAGTTTTGTTTTGTTTTTTGAATGTCCAGAGGACCAGACTTAGCTTTTTTAGAGAGTACAGGGCAGCTGTAGCCTCCGCAGCTAGTAAAACCGGAAACCGGAAACTGCGTAACTCGGCTTTTCAAAATAAATTTTTCAAAATAATTTTATTTATTTATTTTAATGGGAGATGCGTCGTAACCGCGAAACGTCGTAACTCGAGACCGTCTTAAGCCGAGGACTACCTGTATTTTTGGACTACCGTATGGCAGTATAAGACTGTTTGAACCAAAGGATGGATATTGAGGAATCCACATGATTTTATCTTTGATCTTACCTGATATCATTATTGATTTTACTTGATTTTATCACTTGTTTTATTTTATTTATTTTTTAAGCAAGCCTAATCTGCATCCACATGATTTTATCTTTTGATCTTAGTCGATATTATTATTGATTTTATTTGATTTTATCACTTGTTTTATTTTGATCTTTGCTTTGTTACACTTTGTAGCACTTTGAGATTTTTATTAATGAAAAGTGCATTATAAATTGAATTAATTATTATTATTATTATTATTATTATTATTATTATTAAGCGAGCAGCGTGTCTCTTTAAGAAAAATGGGAGGGAGTCACCTTGACGTGACATGGGCTGTCTCTCCTTTTTACACAAAGGCACAGAAGCTTCGACGAGACAGAGTTTTTTTCCCCAATGTTGGCCTGTTAGCTTAGCTTGTAGCTTAGCTTCTCAGCTAAGCTGTTTTTAACAATCCAAAAACGAGATTTTGGATGGTTAAAATGGATTTTAAAAAGAAGAGAGAGAGAGAGGGGTCAGTGAAGAGCACTGGAGTTGAGTCTTTTGTCATTCAGTGTCTTTAGCAGAAAGAGAGAGAGAGATGAAGAAACGATAAAGCCGATGAATGAAAATGAGGTCGATAATTTTAATTTATCGTGCGATTAATTGAGTTATTGTTTATCGCGACAGGGCTACGTACAGGAATGATTTTGGGATTTGAGTTGCTTCTAGGCAGCATCGGTCATGTTTGGTCTTGAGCCCGGTCAAATTAGCAGTTAGCTTGTGAAATATATTTCTATCAGTATTACATTACACCCACTATGCTCCATTATTTGTATTCACTTAATTCTGCCTTATAATGTGAAATGTGACACTAGGCAGAACGTTTTTCTCTCGGGCTTTGTTTCCACTAGGGAACAGTTACACGCCTGCACATGCAACACACCCAACATTTGATGATTGACATACAGAGCTGATAGCTTGTTGGCTGAGAGGCGGATCACTCACAGAGTAGAAAAGTTCTAGGGCGGTTCCAAGGCGGTTCGGTTCCAGGATTGGTCCCACGAGGCGATGACGTCATCTAGAGGTATAAAACCGTGGTCCGCCTTCGAAGAGAGTGTGTGTGGACTGTGCTGGAGTCAGGTCTGTTGTCTGCTGTAAGGTTTATTCTTATATGTACAATAAACCTACATAAAATTTGCACATTCGTTTCAGAGCTTCCTTCAACCTTTTGAATTCGCAACA
>JBBPBX010021098.1:0-17458 GCA_038048925.1 Garcialebias charrua | reverse complement strand
GCCGGCAATGCGGACCAAGCTCTGACACCGGTCGTACAGGGACCTAACAGCCCATATCAATGGGCCTGGTACCCCATACTCCCGGAGTACCCGCCACAGAACCCCCCGAGGGACGCGGTCGAATGCCTTTTCCAAGTCCACAAAGCACATGTAAACTGGTTGGGCAAACTCCCACGCACCCTCCAGGACCCTGTTGAGGGTGTAGAGCTGGTCCAGTGTTCCACGACCAGGACGAAAACCACACTGCTCCTCCTGAATCCGAGGTTCGACTATCCGACGGACCCTCCTCTCCAGAACCCCTGAATAGACCTTACCAGGGAGGCTTAAGAGTGTGATCCCCCTATAGTTGGAACACACCCTACGGTCCCCCTTTTTGAATAGGGGAACCACCACCCCAGTCTGCCAATCCAAGGGAACTGCCCCCGATGTCCATGCGATATTGCAGAGATATTGCACAATAACAATACATTATTATTATTATTATTATTATTTAAATGGTTCAGCAATTCTAAATACATGTATAATGTAAAATAAATAATAAAGGAGCTGAAATAAGAGGAAAAAGCTAGTTTCTCTAGCTTGGTTGGCAGATATTTAAAATAAACAGCAATCAGCTCTTGTCCTTGTGGATCGGTCACATTGTCACTGATTACTCGTTCAAGATTTTTTTCTACCGCATTTCTACCGATATCCGATCCAGATTTTTCCCGATTTCGGTGCAGATACCGATGCCAACATTGGATCTGTGCACCTGTAGTTTGACACTTTGCAACACAACACGTTTAATTTCTGTCTTTGTGCCTTTGTATTCACAGCATGTTTCTGGAAATACTGCGTGACCAACTGAGAGTCAGCAGAAAGGCGTGTCCTCGTTGGAAGCATTTTCTTCTCTTCATCATCACCCTTGTTTTCCCTTCAAACAACACATTTACATATCACCGTGTATCCAAAGAAGATATATTTTTGAAGCTGTAAAATTGTCTTTTTTTTTCTTGTGACTGAAAATAAACTGGAAAATCCGAAACAACACCAAGTGTCTCCCAGCTTTATTTGTTACACTGTAACGTTTCCTTCATGGAACAGCATGGTCCTTTAAACGCACACAAACTACACAAAAGAGATGGTGAACTTGCACAATACTTTTCGACAGCGTGCTGATGAGACGACTTGATCTAATGAGACATTTTTCAAATGAACTGTTACTGCTCACATGAATACATGTGTCAATCTCAAGGCCCGCGGGCCAAATCTGGCCTTTGTTAACATCTTATCAGCCCCCGCAAGATAATACTTTAAATGAAAAATATTTTATATTTTCTCATCCCTCTAGAAAACTGATAATTTAGTGCAAACTTCTCATGACAGATGGCTAACATTTTTCCGAATGTTTGAATAGTTTTATTTGTAATAACTCTGTTTTAAAGAAAAGCTTCTTCCAGTTAAGGCAGATAGCTAAGCTATAAGCCTAGGATATAGTTGATGCGTCGCATAGGGCGCGCGGCCAAAGTGACGCAATCGCGAAGTCCCCGCCCCCGCGCTTTGGCCAGCGCGTTGGTTTCGCGCGTGGTCGTGCACCTCCCAGATTTTGAAGCTCTGCAAGCTAGCGCGCGCGCCGAATTGATTGACAGGTCGGGTAGGGACCTCACCGACAGCCTTCACGCCAGAGCCTGCAGCTGTCTGCGCCGCTGTGGTCGTGGAAACGGCGTCGCGACGCATGGAGGAATGTTTTTTATGTGATTCAAATGTATTAAATTCCCCGAGCGAGCGGAAAGCCATTTGTTTTTGTTGTGTGATTTCAAACAGTTCTTCTTCTACGGTAGATTTCTTCTTCTACACCCTTTCTTGCAACATATGCACAGGTTTTAGAGGGTACTGCCACCTGCTGGTCAGTAAAAGAACAGCACTTTGCCATGCGCTGCCGTGCCACACTATAAACGCATGCACAGTGCGCGCGCAGCACGCGCGCTCCAGCTTGCGGACCAAAGCGCGACTATATCCGAGGCTTAAGCCAGTGTTGTCCAGATCTGACCTTTAAAACCCAGTCCATGCATTTATCTCTACCCGACTGGACTAGTCTACTGTAACACACGCTATACTGGGGTCAGCCACTTCTCCATTTCACGTCTCCAAAACGCTTCTGCTCAGCTCTTAGTTGGAACTTGTAGGTTTAAACAGATTAGACCAGTTTTGTCCTCCCTTCACTGGCTCCTTCTGTGTACCAGGATTGACTTTAAATATCTCCAAGATTGAAGCTCAGAGGTGTTTTTTCATGAGTCCCAAACTTTGCAATGATCTGTCCCTCAACATTAGGCAGGCCACTTCTCTTCCTGTTTTTAAATTTCTGCTAAAATAAAAAAAGAAAGAAAAAAATGTTTTCGCTGGCATTTCACACACTGTGAGTTGATTTTTCCAGTGTTTTAAGTTTTTTTCTTTAATGCTTTTAATTAATTTGTCAGTACTATCATTATTTTGATTTCTTTTCATTAATTTACTCTCACTGATGTTATTGTTAAGTACGATGGAGTTTTAGGGCCCCGCCAAAAAAAACAACATTGCCACGCTAAGAAAAAAATTAAAACTCGTAAAATTACGAGAATAAAGTCGTAGAATTATGAGAATGAAGTTGAATAAGGTTTTAATATTACGAAAATAAAGTCGTACGAGACTATTTTTCCCCCCAAAAATTAAAAGTCATAAAATTACGAGAATAAAGTCATAGTATTAAGAGAGTAAAGTGGAATAAAGTCTTAATATTATGAGAATAAAGGGGTACGGGACTTTTTTGCCCAAAAAATTAAAAGCCATAAAATTACGAGAATAAAGTCATAGTATTAAGAGAATAAAGTCGAGTAAAGTCTTAATATTCCAAGAATAAAGTTTTACAAGACATTTTTGCCACGCTAAAAAAATAAATACATTGCCACACTGAGAAAAAAATAAAATAAAAAGACATAAAATTACGAGAATAAAGTCATAGTATTACGAGAATAAAGTTGAATAAAGTCATAGTATTACAAGAATAAAGTTTTATAAGACTTTTGCCACGCAAAAAAAAAAATACATTGCCACACTAAGAAAAAATAAAATAAAAAGCCATAAAATTACGAGAATAAAGTCATTACGAGAATAAAGTTGAATAAAGTCACTGTATTACAAGAATAAAGTTGAATAAAGTCATAGTATTACAAGAATAAAGTCGAGTAAAGTCTTAATATTACGAGAACAAAGTTTTACGAGACTTTTTTGCCACGCTAATTTTTTTTACATTGCCATACTAAAAAATAAATTAAAAAAGCCATAAAATTACGAGAATAAAGTCATAGTATTACGAGAATAAAGTTGAATACAGTAAAGTCATAGTATTACAAGAATAAAGTTTTATAAGACTTTTTTGCCACGCAAAAAAAAAATAATACATTGCCACACTAAGAAAAAATAAAATAAAAAACCATAAAATTACGAGAACAAAGTCATTACGAGAATAAAGTTGAATAAAGTCACAGTATTACAAGAATAAAGTTGAATAAAGTCATAGTATTACAAGAATAAAGTCGAGTAAAGTCTTAATATTACGAGAACAAAGTTTTACGAGACTTTTTTGCCACGCTAATTTTTTTTACATTGCCATACAAAAAAAGTCATAAAATTACGAGAATAAAGTCAGGTAGTCCCCGACTTACGAGCGAGTTCCGTTACAACGAGTTGCTCGTAACACGGAAATCTCGTAATTCGGAACGGCCGCCACGTGTCTCGTAAGTCCGGAATTTCGCTCGTAAGTTGGAACGGTTTTGCTAGCGCGACTACAAACACTCGTTTTTCATCGAAAAACTGCTTACGAGTGCATAAAAATGATCGGAAACGTGTGTCCACATGTTTAGCTAACGAACTGTGGTGAAAAAACACAGAAAAATTCGGTATTTTTTGCGTTTTTTCCAAAAATTCGCCAGCTCGTAAGTCCGGAACCTCGTAGGTCAGAGCGCTCGTAAGTCGGGGACTACCTGTATTACGAGAATAAAGTTGAATAAAGTCATAGTATTGCAAGAATAAAGTTTTATAAGACTTTTTTTGCCACGCAAAAAAAAATAATACATTGCCACACTAAGAAAAAATAAAATAAAAAGCCATAAAATTACGAGAATAAAAGTCATTACGAGAATAAAGTTGAATAAAGTCACAGTATTACAAGAATAAAGTTGAATAAAGTCATAGTGTATTACAAGAATAAAGTCGAGTAAAGTCTTAATATTACGAGAACAAAGTTTTACGAGACTTTTTTGCCACGCTAATTTTTTTTTTACATTGCCATACTATAAAATAAATTTTAAAAGCCATAAAATTACGAGAATAAAGTCATAGTATTACGAGAATAAAGTTGAATAAAGTCATAGTATTACAAGAATAAAGTTTTATAAGACTTTTTTGCCACGCAAAAAAAATATATTGCCACACTAAGAAAAAATAAAATAAAAAGCCATAAAATTATGAGAATAAAGTCATTATAAGAATAAAGTTGAATAAAGTCATAGTATTACAAGAATAAAGTCGAGTAAAGTCTTAATATTACGAGAAGAAAGTTTTACGAGACTTTTTTGCCACGCTAATTTTTTTTTACATTGCCATACTAAAAAATTGTTTTTTTTAAAAGCCATAAAATTACGAGAATAAAGTCATAGTATTACGAGAATATAGTTGAATAAAGTCAACATTATGAGAATAAAGTTGCACAAGACTTTTTTTTTTTTACAGCTGCCATAAATTTTTTCCCCCCACGACGAGTCGGACACACAACGCGACCTGTCAATCAATCCAGTAGGCGTTCCAGCAAACGACCAATCCGAAGCTAAATGAGTCGTAATATTATCTGAACTCTGACACGATAAAGTTTAGCGTATTTTAACTGTGGTAAAATGAAGAATGTTTGTTAAACTTTATTGTTTTTGACGCGATTACTCAAAACTTGTTCCAATACTGCCCCCTACTGTTGTGTTTGTGAATGCTGCTTCTGGGATGCGTATACGTGACGTCATTACATCATGACTTTCGTTTTTGTTGCGTTTTAAAATGGCGCTCAGGGAACGAAACTGTGTGCGTGCAGCGCTGTTAGAGGTCTTTAATAAAAATATATTTTCATTTACCCTTTATTTATACAGGTAGTCTCATTGAGTCACGAGAACTCATTTTCAAGAGAGACCTGTTAGGGAGCAGATGGTGGGAGTTAAGGGCCTCGCTCAGGGGCCCAGATTGGGGTGTGGGTGTTTCACCTTTTTCTACCCATATTTTTTTATGTTGTCGGTACCGGGGCTTGAACCGGCAATCTTCCAATCACAGACCCACCATCTCTAACCACTGCACCACCACTCCTCCAATAATAATAATAAAAAAAAATTTTAAATGCCAGAAAGAGGCTGAAGAGACCCAGTGACTCACTTATAAGAGCATTTAGCTTCAGATTGGTTATTATAATAATAATAATAATCATTTAATTAAAAGCACCTTTCAAGACACCCAAGGACACTTAACAAACAAACACAGTTCAAACATCAGCAGTAACAAATTGAAATATAAAATACATAAAGAATATAAAATACAAAATAATATAAAATACATTTAGTAAAGTTAATGATAAGCTAGTCTAAAGAGATGTGTTTTCAGGGCTGTCTTGAACAGAGAAAGGGAGGTGGTGTTTCGAAGGTCAGGCGGTAGAGCGTTCCAGAGGTGAGGGGCAGAGCAGGTGAAGGCCCTGCTCCCCATGGTGGAGAGGCGGGCAGAGGGTACATGGAGATGTAGTGAAGAGGAGGATCTGAGAGAACGTGATGGGATGGAGATTTGTAGGAGGTCAGATAGATTTGCTGACACGTCTACTGGATTGATTGACAATTCGCGTCGTGGTGCCTACTCATGGAAAAAAATAAAAAAATAAACGAGAGCCGTAAAAAAAAAAGTCCCATGATACTACGACATTATTCTTGTAATTTTTACACATTCTCTGTGATATGTTTCTTGCTGCGAAGTGTCCTTGGGTGTCCTGAAAGGCGCTTTTAAATAAAATCATTATTTTATGGCTTTTATTAATTTTTTTCTTAGAGTGGCCCTAAAGCTCCGTCGTAGTTAAAGGTGCAGTCTGCAGTTTCTGTAGAACGCAGCACTTAGAAAAATTTTCAACAGGGAAAGCATTCTGGTCCCTCCCCCTCCCCTTGCTCTCGCTGAAATACAGCTCAGCCTCCTTAGCTCCGCCTCCACTGCATGTCCTGTCTCAACCGCTGCGATGTTCTGTGTTTATATGTCAATAAAACATTCTAAAAAATAAAATAAAAACATGGCGCGCTGGTCCAGCACACCAGAACACCATGAAACCTGCAGAGCCTCGCTCAGCACGTTGAACCCGAGTTTAATTCGCTTGTGACAAATTAATTCATTTCCTCATTGTTTCAGTCATGGAGTCAGCGGAGGAGGAAGCGATCACTTGACTTTTGGCAAAAAAACAAAAGAAAAGTCCAGATCAGGGATGAAGAAGGGGAATTTAATACATTTGTATCACATACAAAACAGTTTTGCATCGCTTTGCAATCCTTTGAATGAGAACCTGCGCGGCCGCTGGGGCTGGGACAGCGAGGGGCGTGGGTTAGGAGCGTGAGAAGCTCTGTTTTTATTGGTTGGTTAAAAACTCTGTTTTATTGGCTGGTTAACGGCGGGTCACTGTGGGTTTTTAGTAGGCATGTAACAAGATCTCGTTGTACGAGATCTCGCGATATTAAACTCCCGCGATATCTCTCGTTGAGAGGTAACGTTGTCTCGCGAGATGCTAATGCTAGCGCTAGCAGAGCCCCTAGCAAGTCAGCGTCACGGACAGCATGGCTTCGCCGGATGAAGTTGCTATAGAAGACGCCCCAACTACTGATGGAGGGTCCCGGTGCCGCCCGCAGACGCCTCTACATTGATGGAGGGTCCCGGCGCTGCCGACGCTGCCCCGAATGTAAAGACACGCGTGTAAACACCGGTGTGACCGGTGTTGCCAGATAGAGTCCCACCCACCCAAAGCACTCTTTACCCGCAAAAGTCAGAAGGAAAATCGCGGTGAACCGCCCAATCTGGCAACACTGGTGAGTGACGGCTGCAGATTCAGCGCTGATGCGGATATTTATGTTCAATTTTTGGAAAGTCCTGCGTGAATATCTATTTTTTTTAACAAAGTTGAACGTTCTAAGGTCTAAGGAGATTCAATCAGTAAAATGAAGACATCAGTTGGGTTTGTAATACATGTTAAAACAGAATAAAAGCCTTTTTGCGGCATAAAACCGATCTTTGAAGTTTTCTTGAACTAATGTTAAAATCTCGTCTCGTTCTCGCGAGATCTGTGATTTTCTCGTCTCGTCTCGTCTCGTGAGTTTTGTGTATCGTTACACCCCTAGTTTTTAGAAATGCTTTTAGTAACACCTGGAGAAGCAAGGGGACTATAGTTTTTTCAGAGATTACTTTGTCTAACATCAGTCTGTCAGTAGATACTAGTGACAGAGTGAAGAAGTATGTTAAAAATATATTTTTAGAAAACTTACAGACTGCACTACAGAAACTGCAGCTTTAAGCACTTTGGTAACAGCTGCTGTTTTAAATGTGCTTTGTAAATTAAAGTTGACTTGACTACACCTGGCACTTACAGAGCTCCATACCTTGTTGGACGTTGAGGGGCTTTGCTGGGACAGCGCGTGAAACGAGGGAGAGGGGTGCGTCATGACGTCACACGCCGCGTTGGCTCGCAACAAGCGGTGAAAAAGTTTTCAGACCCCCCTCTCTGTATGTTTTTGTTGGGGGGAAAAAGTTGCTGGAAGTTCGGTCGTTTGAATGTAGCGTGTCCGCAGAGGTTCGGCCCCTCGTCTACGGAGGCAAAGCGACTCGTTCAGAGGCGGACAGCGACGTTTTTAAAGCTTCGGCTCGGACTAAATCAAGAAAAAAGAAGAAAAATCTCGGTCTGTAGCCGCTTCATCCATGGTTAGCTGCTAGCTTCGCCGCTCGCTACAAAAAAAAAAAAACCTTCCTTCATCATCGTCTGTCTGGGGAAACTTCCAGCTTCGTGGAGTGAATTAAACCGGAGCAGAAATGGCGGAAACCAAAATAATTTATCACATCGACGAAGAGGAGACGCCGTACTTGGTGAAGATTCCCATCGCTGCGGAAAATATAACTCTGCTGGACTTTAAACAGGTCCTGAACAAGCCCAGCTACAAGTTCTTCTTCAAGTCCATGGACCAGGACTTTGGGTGAGCCGAGAGAAGCTTACAGTGCACACACTGAAGTGATTAAAACATGGAGGATGAGCTGATTGTGTCAGATTTATAGAAAGATGTTTGGTTGTTTTAGCCGCAGCCATAATTAATATTAAGTGTAGGAGAAAACATCCTCACATTAATGGGAGGCTTTTCTTTGCCCTAATCCTCTCCCTCCCTCCCTCCTCCAGTCCATCATCTGAATAAATCCTGCCTTTTCTTTCTTTCAGGACTGAAGCCAGGGTCCCCCTCCTCCTCCTCCTCTTCCTCTTCCTTCAGCACATTCCCTTTCTTCCTCCTTACCTTCTTCAGAATGAGCTGTCTCCTCTCTATTAATTAACATTTTCCTGTGTGACTGCTGTGCATTTCTTGCACAGTTCATGTTTGTGGTTTGTTCACCCAGTGAGACCCTCAGGGCTTCACTTAAATGCTCTGTTTGCTTGGATTAGTTCCCCCTCCACCCCCAGATGGCAACTCCAGGTCCAGCTGTGTGATTTCTGACACTGTTTCAGATACTGTTCTACTACAGAGGCTTGAATGTGATATTGGGATCACAGGAACAGCTCTAAACTGGTTTAAATCATATTTTATTTCTGATGGATTCCAATTTGTAAATGTAAATAATGAATTTTCATACACGAAAGTTTGTCACGGAGTTCCTCAGGGTTCAGTGCTTGGACCAATACTCTTTTTTTTCATTCATTCAACCTTTATTTAGGCAGGTTAATCTCATTGAGCCTCGAGGACTCATTTACAAGAAAGACCTGTCTACAAACTAAAGAATGATGACAACAGCAACAACAGTAGAGTTTCAATCAACAATAGACAAACATAAGAGAGAAATACAGATTTAATTTTTTTTTTTACAAATTAAAGCAAAGTAGCAAAACATTATAAGGTAGATGTAGAAAATCAAAAACAGGAACATATCTGCATTGGTTTTTGCCAGGATTCCAACAGATTCTTAAAGCCATTTAGAGAGGTCAAGGTCGAGAGCTTCAGATCTTTTTGTAAGATATTCCAGGAAGCAGGAGCAGAGTAGGAGAAGGCCCTTTGCCAAGTTCAGTCCTCACTGACGGAACACTGCAGGTAATCATGTCCTGAGAGCGCACGCTGTAGCTGCACTCACGCAGAGACATGTAGGAGGAGATGTATGAAGGCAGCAGACCAAAGTCAAAGTCAACTTTATTGTCAAAACTGCAATATGTACAGGACATACACAGAAGACCAAGAAGTGATTTAAAGATGAAAATGTACCAGTGGAAGAGTCCGCGTGAGGTTAATGATGTCCAGTTAACAGGGTGCAGTGGTGGGTACGATAATCACAGCCAGTTATGAATCTTAGTGCACCATGATAGACAGCATCCATCCAACATCTGCAGGGTGCTTGTAGGAGCATTCATGTAGATAATGTAATTACCTTGTATATGCTTCCATTAGGTAATGTTGACCCCACCTCCTGGAGAGGAGAGATGTTAGTTTTAAGTAATGAAGTTGATGTGTTGCCTCCTTTGGGAGTGGACCCTCCTTTGACCCACGAGACCTTAAAAAGCATGGGATACATTTTCATTGCTATGCTGATGATACACAGTTTTATTTGACAAATGAAACCCAATGAATCCAATCGGTTACATTATTTATGGTACTAAATATATAAAAAAAAGAATTTTCATACACAAAAGTTTGTCCTGGAGTTCCTCAGGGTTCAGTGCTTGGACCAGTACTTTTAACCTTGTATTAGGTAATGTTAAACAGCATGGAATAAACTTTCATTGTTTTACTGATGATACACAGTTTTATTTGACAAATAAACAGGGCACTTTTGACGGAGCAGGGTGCACTGCTTGTATAATGGTAGAGGAAACACTGCTGACTAATCTAAAAAGTTAAGTCCGGTCCTCCGGACGTTCAAAAACAAAACAAAAAAACAAAACTTTTTTACGTTTTTCTACCTGGATTATTGAGCAAGCATCAGGATACTGCTGATTAATGGTTTATCATTAGTGATGCAGGTGCTATTTATACGACAGAGCTGGTTGGCAGGCTTCAGACCGATCAAGTCTTTCAGATGAAAGACAAAACGTTTCAACCAAGAAAAATCTGCTCAGATGACCTGTTTTAACCCTTTTTTTGTGATGAATAAATTAGGACGTATGTTTTGACAGGCAGTTCTCTTTATTGTGCCATTACCGCCCGGTACGTTAATGCAGCAACATCAGGATTATTTTTAAAGCAGGTGAGGTAAAACATGAACTGGAGCCCAGAGCAAAAGTTGCACCCAGAGGAAGCAGAGACGGATTCAATTAATCGTTGACTGACCAACTAAAAGAAAAAAATTAAACTATTTTTGGACAACCAAAATAATTATAATCGGTTACAAAATTTTTTTGGTAAATGTTTTTTGTTTTTTTTTACAATTAATGAAATTTTTATACTGATAAAATTAACTTTGCTCAGAATAAAATTACTTACAGTACAGTAACCTATAACAAATAATTAATCAGTAATTAAAGACAAGTAGCTGACAGTGACTAAACTAGTTGCATTTCTTTTGTTTTGCCAGCGCGCTTGGCTCACGTAAACAATGATTTAATTGATGAAATAGAACGTAACAATAACACGTGTAACAGAAGAAGGAAGCCAATCAAAGGGACCACTATGCTCCGATGTCTTTTTAATATCTTCACTACAATTTGTGGTCAAAAATTGTTAAAAGTTTACTAAGAAATAAACGAGTGCTAATATTTACTGCTGTCTCAACATATCTTCAGCTGATTATACCTTGAATTGACCTCTGTATTTTTACTAGTCCCACTCTTGTTGGCACATACATGTGAGGTTGTGAGTGAAAAATTATTTTTAAAGTGACCGTTTTTATAAGAACCAAGTTGGTCAGTAGACGGGGCCCAAATTTTCTCCCTTTCCATGTTGCATCATTAAACTCAGTCATTTTTGCCATCCACTGGTGCGAAAGTGATTATTTTATCATTGGTAGGACTTTTCAGTGTTGTGTGAATGAGCATTTCATTTTACAGACGGGGACAAATACAAAGTATACCCGTTTTCATTAAACAGCACAAGCAGAATGGAACCTTTTTTGGTTGATGATTTCTTTGTTGTAACTAATAAACTCAATGTTCGTTCAACCTGTATTTAGGCAGGTTAATCCCATTGAGCCTTGAGGACTCATTTACAAGAATACCCGGTATGTAAGTTGCATCCAAGAAAAAAGGCTAAAATCTTCTCTGTTAACACTTCTTTTGGCTTTTCCCTCTTCAGGGGTCGCCAAAGCGAGTCATCCTCCTCCATCTTACTCTGTCCTCACTCCAGCTACCTCTAGCCGTTTTCGCATTGGCCAGCCCTCAATGGCCCGGAGCTCCCCTGGGTGTCTCTGGGCCACCCGCGTTCATTACGCATTTGCCGCAAAGCCGCCTTGAAGTGGGTGGGCAGTTCTCTGGAAGTGGGTGGGGTGCTCTCTTCACGTGGGTGGAGTGTTCGTGTTTTAAGAGAGGAGACTCGGCAAAAAAAAAATTGTTAGCTGGATATATATATATTAGTGTTTCTGCGTTTAATTTTTGTTAATAACTGATCACAAATCAGCTTATGTTACAACGTAAATAACACGAAGCGCACACCCATTTCCGCCTTTCAGCGCGACCTGAATGTCATTAAACAGCATTAAACAATAACTAATATTGTCTAACTGTTGCGCGCAGCCAGGGTTTTAAAATATAACGAATAATCTCTAACTTTTACGTGCAGCTAAAATGTCAGGAGGAGTGATTGCTATATGGGCAAGTTGGACACCTGAAAATTCAGTCTGTTCGGATAGCACAACGAGTAAATGCGTTAACGTTTTGACCGGGAGAAGTGGGTTCGCTTCCAGCCTGGGACAAAGTTATTTTACTTTTTTTTTCTTTTTATTCACATTTTCTTTTAAATAAAAAGGAGTTTGCAAACAAACTCCTTTTTATTTAAAAGAAAATGTGAATAAAGAGAAAAAAAAAGTAAAATAACTTTGTCCCAGGCTGGAAGCGAACCCACTTCTCCCGGTCAAAACGTTAACGCATTTACTCGTTGTGCTATCCGAACAGACTGAATTTTCAGGTGTCCAACTTGCCCATATAGCAATCACTCCTCCTGACATTTTAGCTGCACGTAAAAGTTAGAGATTATTCGTTATATTTTAAAACCCTGGCTGCGCGCAACAGTTAGACAATATTAGTTATTGTTTAATGCTGTTTAATGACATTCAGGTCGCGCTGAAAGGCGGAAATGGGTGTGCGCTTCGTGTTATTTACGTTGTAACATAAGCTGATTTGTGATCAGTTATTAACAAAAATTTAACTCAGAAACACTAATTCAGCTAACAATTGTTTTAGGGGTTTCTCGTTTCTGTAGTTAAATTTGAATGAAATTCAACCCTCGCGCTGAGGTTGTTTGAATGAGTCCCGCCCCTGCTGCAAACAACGAATCAAATGAGAGCTGAAACTAGCCCTGTCGGGCTCGGCCCGATAAGAACCACGGTGAAGATGGTTCCAGAACAAGGGTGGATCCCGGGCGGAAAAGGTAAATGCGAAGACGCCGAACCCGGGTTAGAAGCTGGGAGAGCCGGGGAGGGCCGGCCAATGCGTAAGCGGCTTCTGTGTCCTCTCTAAATGCATCCATGTATCTCCTCTTTGTTTTTTTCCTGGCAGCTGCAGTTCTAACAGCCTTCTACCAATACACCCACTGTCCCTTCTCTCGACATGTCCAAACCTTTATTTCGGTTGATACAGCTTAATCTGCTATTTACTCTTATTTTAAGCTTCTGGTGCTGCTTGGCACCGAAGCAACCAGTGCCAATCCCATATCTCCCAAATCGGTTACCAAACGTGTACCGGTAGTTTATCAGAGAATTCCTTCACAGTTTGGTAGTGATGAGGATTGAATGGCCAACATGCAGTACTGACTTCAACCCCATTGAATCTGCTCCCAGTGGGATCTACTTTGGCATGTTGTTTGTTCAAGAGGAACCAACACAACCACGCACAGACACTTATCTGCATAGATATAATATACACTAGATAAGACATCCCCGCTGTTGGCCAATGGAGACCGACATCGTCAGACGGCGGCCATCTTGGCACAGACAGAACGCCCACTCTTAACATGAATGTGAATGGGGCATTTACTATTAAAATAACCATAACTTGCTTAATTTTCAACCGATTTTAAAACGGTTTGGTTTGTTATAAATGTGAGAGATGTTGTTATAATATGGTATACTTAAGATGGACGTTCACATGAAAATAACGTTATATAGACACTGTATTGCACTAGCAATATACACAATAAGATTATATTTACATCTATTTATAAATACATGTTTATTTCCAGCGAAATTAACTGACATATGTTACAATGCTAATAAATATTTAATACTATTTCATCATAAATAGCATTATTATTAGTGGTATGAAAATTATTTATGCAAATTTTTTCCCTACACATGCAAATATTATGTACATTATTACACAAACCTTGGTCAATATGTGTAGTTTATTTTTTTTAGATACATGAAAAGATTTAATAATCGGGAGATATAAATAAACAAACAAACAGAAATAAACATCTGATAGTGTGACAAGACTCTCAGTCCCTCGGTGCAACAGTAACTATTTAAACATTAAAACACTGAAACATATAATAATAAACATAAGCATAAAATAGTAAAACTGTAACACTGTCCTGAGTTTTTGCATAGTGGTAAATGAGTATGAAAATTTACACCAACTCTAAAACTAAAACACTAAACATTTAATGAACATAATACTGTCCTGAGTTTTTGCATACTAGTATAAAAGGTAAAAAAGTATAAAAGTACAGTATAACTATAAAATAAACTAAAGGTTCTAGCATTGACATTTGCAAAGTGGCAAAGCAGCATATGAGTTAATGTAATAATAATAATAATAATAATAATCATTTTATTTAAAAGCGCCTTTCATGACACCCAAGGACACTTAACAAACCAACACAGTGAATACAGAGCAAACATTATCAGCGACAAATTGAAATATACACCTGCCACGTCACCTGCCACGTCACCTGCCACCACTACTATACACAGTATATGTATGAGGTAGTAGTTCATGTTGTTATAGAGGCAAAAGTGGCATCATCATCAGCTCCCCTTTGTTTCTCAGAGTCAGCAGGTGGTAGCTCTTGTCTTCACTGGCAGTTGCGTCTGTCACCAGGCTGGCACGGCAGACATCACAGGACAACTTTCTCAATGCCCGTCACACAACAAAACCTTGAAATAGAGTTAGACAAATGAACAATATTAATAATAAACATAGTAAGTAAAATTAAGGTTACATTTCCTTTTTAGGACTATCATCTCATTATTTGACCATCATTTCAGTTTTTGAATATTATATGCTGAATGTTAGCACTACAGGTAATAGGTCAAATATAGTATAAGTCAACCTCTACCTGAAATGTACACAAGTGTGTTTTCCACAAGACCATCGAAGAGCAGTGTCCTGTCCAGGGCAACAAAACCCTCTCTTCTCAGGGCAACTTCCCACTGCCGCCTCCTCTCTCTGGTTTTGGGAAACCTTAAAAACATGAAGAAGCTGGTCATTATTTTCCACACTTCCTTTCTTTACCTTTGAATTATAGTAATGACAAGTATACACATATATCATACTTTTGGTGTGCTTGCATTTACTTTTGGTACAATAAAACAGCTATTAAAAATGGTATCAAAAAGAAACACTGAATCATAATCATAATTTATATAAAGATACTTTTACAAGCCTTATACCATACCATACCATTTTATTTATAGAGCACTTAAAACAACAACAAGGTCAACCAAAGTGCTGTAAATATATATTATGTCATTATTATGTAAATATATATTATGTATAATATTATGTCAATAATATTATCTCACATTTTTTGTGTGTAGCGTGACGTGTAATGTGCACTGATCCAAAATATAACTATGATTATTCTAATTAAAGTAATAATACTGTCACAGAGTCTTACAGGTGAAATGTGATCCCAAGGTTTCTTGTTTTGATGTTACGTCTATTGGAGCATCCATAGGCTGCACAAAAGTCAGGCATCTTGTCAAAGAGTATTTCTGTAAAACACAAAGCAGTAATTAGTGTTGAACATACCAAACCGCTTGGAAATCATGTGCAGCTTTAGTTCAGTTAAAAACAAAGAGCTCCTAGTGATCTAAGAATGCGAGGGAAATATTTGGAATACTAGCTAGCCCTTAATCAAAGGCTCTTGTTAATAGTCTGCTAATAAATACAGTCATGATCAAGACAGTCATTTAGACAAAAGATTAGTTTGTTTTAAAATAGTTATTGGTGTAATAAAAACAGAATTTAAATTCTAGATTCTCGATGAGTGTGACACCCAAAACACGAATAAAACCTTTTAAAAAAGACGAAACTGCTGTCTGATTACCAAAGAAATCATAGCCACGTTAATAACGTTTTTAAAAACATAAACCGTTTGTAAATCCGTCAAGATTACAGCGAGTTAAGCGTATTTTTGTTTGTATAAATCCCTCACCTCCATACGGTTTCCACAGCTGCAGCTAATGTTGCTGTCTGTGTGTTAAGATTAGTCACGTGGGGTACTGAACGCTCTTCACGTACGTCATCATCAAGGGACTATTTAAGGCGTGGTATTGACGCAGCTGAGTGAAGGTTGGAGTGGATGGTCAGAGAGCCTGTACCAGATGGATTTACTACGTGGAATAAACCTCCTAAACTAAAAGATGAAGCTTGATCTCCGTTCTTTGTCCGACCTGTCCTGCCCTGAGATGACGAACTGAACAGGTTATGGGCCCAGAGGGGAGATGGAAGTTCGCTGGCAGAGAATGTGAGAGAATGTGCTTCGACGGAGACGAGCGGAACTACAAGCCGTGTGAAACTAAGTTTCTGGGACACCTCCGACTACAAGGTCTGAAATTATGATTCTTCTGAAAGAAGCTGAACCAGGAGCTGAAGTCGAAAGAAGCTGGAATGGGCTGAAAGAAGCTGAAGCTGAAATCGACAGAAGCTGGAATGAACAGGTGGCTGGAATGAGCTGAATAAGCTGAACCAGAGGCTGAAATCGAAACAAGCTGGAATGAGCTGAGCGAAGCTGAATCAGGAACTGAAATGAACTGAAATAATTTTAAAGAAACTGAACAGGTGGCTGGAATGAGCTGAAAGAAGCTAAACCAGAAGCTGAAATCGAAGAAGCCAGAATGAGCTGAAAGAAGCTGAACAGGTGGCTGGAATGAGCTGAAAGAAGCTGAACCAGGAGCTGAAGTCGAAAGAAGCTGGAATGGGCTGAAAGAAGCTGAAGCTGAAATCGACAGAAGCTGGAATGAACAGGTGGCTGGAATGAGCTGAATAAGCTGAACCAGAGGCTGAAATCGAAACAAGCTGGAATGAGCTGAGAGAAGCTGAACCAGGAACTGAAATGAACTGAAATAATTTTAAAGAAGCTTACCAGATGATGAAAAGACAGCAGAAGAAGAGCAGCAGCAGGAGGAGCAAATCCAAACAGCAGGAGCGGAGCAGAGCTGGTAACGAGGCAGCAGAGCTGGTAACGAGGCAGCAGAGCTGGTAACGAGGCAGCAGAGCTGGTAACGAGGCAGCAGAGCTGGTAACGAGGCAGCAGAGCTGGTAACGAGGCAGCAGAGCTGGTAACGAGGCAGCAGAGCTGGTAACGAGGCAGCAGAGCTGGTAACGAGGCCGTTTTGGAGACCTACTGTACTGAGAAGCTGGAGTGAGACATGCTGTGTATTTTAAGAAGAGTTTGAGTCCTTCTAATGTGGAGACCTGGATGCTGAAGACCGGGAGCCATGAGTGACCTACTGGACTATGAGTATTAATAAATCATCCAAAATGCTAGAAGCTAAAAATGCAGTGGGGGGTTTTCACGTCTAAAAAGTAACATAGACATAAAAGGTTGTGTGTTGTACAGTTTTGTATTTATTTATTTGTTTTTATACAATGAACTGAAAAAAAAAAATGTGTGTAGTATAGCAACTGTGTGTACGGTGATGAGATTTTGTAGATTTGTACAGTGAGAGAGCGAGTGGGGGTGTTGAGATTAGTCACGTGATGTATTGAGCGCTCTTCACGTACGTCATCATCAAGGGACTATTTAAGGCGTGGTATTGACGCAGCTGAGTT
>JBBPBX010021097.1:24164-36154 GCA_038048925.1 Garcialebias charrua | reverse complement strand
TTTTAAATAATTTTTATTTTTAAGTGGACAGGTACCTGCAAGTTTTAAACATGCAGTTGTGACACCATTGATTAAAAAACCCGGTCTTGACTCCACAGACATGTCCAATTTTAGGCCCATTTCAAAACTGCCTTGTGTATCAAAGATCTTGGAGAAAATTGTGTACAACCAGTTAACAGCTTACTTAAACGACCACAACCTTCTTGAACTGTTTCAATCCGGTTTTAAAACTCACCACAGTACTGAGTCAGCACTGTTGACAGTTTTCAATGACATTCTTTTAGCCACAGACTCTGGTCACTGTGTAGTTTTAATGCTGCTGGACCTAACTGCTGCCTTCAACACAGTAGACCACCACATCCTCCTGTCTCGTCTGGAGAACTGGATGGGCATTCAGGGTCCTGCTCTGCAGTGGTTTAGATCCTATCGGTATTTAACAGAGAGAAGCTTTTGTGGGAGTTTTGGTTCTGTGGACTCCTCTGTAGCACCTCTCACATGTGGAGTACCTCAGGGATCTATACTTGGCCCCCTTCTGTTTTCCCTGTATTTACTACCTCTGGGATATATTCTCTGGAAACTTGGTATTTCTTTTAATTTTTACGCCGATGACAGCCAAATTTAAGTTCCACTTGTTACGAAACTACTTCCCTTCCCAGCTCGCTCTTATCTTAATGGAGAGTAGTGGTCGCAACTAAAAGTGTGTGATAAGAAAAAAAGAAAAGAAAGAAACTAAACAGGCACCTGACAGAACACAGAGTGAGGTTTGGGGCTTACCTCAAGATGTCCGATCAGAGTTTCTCCACCAGCTGACATCTTTAAAGGGGCGAGCCCGCACGGTGCTTCATCCGTCAGATGATCTGTTCATTAATTGTTGTTTTTGCTTTTCTTTATAGTTTTCCTCTTTTCTTAAAAACGCACCACTTGTGATTTTCTGTAGGTGGTTGATTTCTGCAGGCGTGTAAACTCCCCACTGCGTCCAGCCGGTTCATCAGGACAAACCCTGTTCCTCCCGGCCAGCAGGCGTGTAAACTCCCCGGTACATTACTGCGTCCAGCCGTTCATCCAGGACAAACTTTTCCTGTTCCTCCCGGCCAAAAACATCCGACGCCCCCCTCTGGGTGATCAGCCCGAGGTGAGGACTCTGTTCCCCCAGAGTCCACCCGCACCGTCTCAAATTATTTCCTTCTTTTACACGTCGTCCTCGCCACAGCAGCTCCCACAGCCAAAAGCCTCACAGCCGCTCCAACACACGCTACTCCATCAATCCATCTCTGCAGTCAATCAATCTTCTCATCCCCCCCAGGTGTGCTGCTAGCTCAGCTAAAACCACTTGTGTGGCTGAGCCCCGCCCCCTTCACCAGTGAACTGTCAAAAAGGTGCCAAAAATAAAACAAACAAACAAAAGACTGAAAAAAGTGTGCCCACGTAACACACTGAAACAAGATAAACAATACTCTCTGAACCAACTTCTGGATTGTTTGGCTGAAGTCAGAGCATGGATGTTGCACAACTTTTTACATTTTAATGAGAAAAAGACTGTTATTTAAGCCCAGTGAGAGTTCCAAAGTTCATGCTGATTTGGGTCCTTTAACAGAACATCTGACTGGGACAACAACTAACCTGGGTTTATTTAAAAAAAAAATTTTATTCAACCTTTATTTAGTCAGGTTAATCTCATTGAGCCTCAAGGACTCATTTACAAGAGGGACCTGTCTACAAATTAAAGAATGATGACAACAGCAACAGTAGAATTTCCTTGAACAATCAAAAATAGACGATCATAAGAGAGAAATACAATTTTTTTAACAAGTTAAAACAAAGATATCGAAGTAGCAAAAACAGACAGATTACAAGGTAGATGTAGAAAATCAAAAACAGGAACATGTCTGCATTGGTTTTTGCCAGGATTCTAACAGATTCTTAAAGCCATTTAGAGAGGTCAAGGTCGAGAGCTTCAGATCTTTTTGTAAGATATTCCAGGAAGCAGGAGTGGAGTAGGAGAAGGCCCTTTTGCCAAGCTCAGTCCTCACTGACAGAACACTGGAGGTAATCATGTCCTGAGAGTGTAAGGTGTAAGGCTGGACAGTGATTTTAAACTGGATGCTCAGATTAAATCTGTGGTCAAGTCCAGTTTTTATCACCTGAGACAACTGGCCACGGTGAAACCATTCCTGTCACAACATCATTGTGAGATTTTAATCCATGCTGTCATCACAATTCGTCTGGACTATTGCAATTCACTTTATGTTGGTCTGAGCCAGTCATTACTGACTCGACTTCAACTGGTTCAGAATGCTGCTGCTCGTCTTTTAACTGGTACCAGGAAACGAGAACACATCACCCCTGTCTTAAAATAACTACACTGGCTCCCAGTTTGTTTCCGGATTAATTTTAAGGTTATTTTGTTTGTATTCAAATGTCTTCATGGTCTCGCCCCACAGTATCTGTCCGACCTTCTCCAGCCGTACATTCCCTCACGCTCTCTGAGGTCAGCAGATCAGCTGCTGTTGGTCGTCCCAAAGTCCAACAGGAGGCTGAGAGGTGACCGAGCATTCTCAGTCGCTGCCCCTAAACTGTGGAACGAGCTGCCTTTGCACGTCAGACAAACTGACTCACTTCCTGTTTTTAAATCTGCTCTGAAGACGCATTTTTTTCTCTTTGGCTTTTAACACAGCTTGAAATGTTGGTTTTACTGTTTTTAAGTTATTTGTTATAGTTTNTCGTTTACGTTGCCTCTAACAATTATAAACACAAGAAAAGTCATATTTCCCCATTGCGACCGTTGGCAGTAATGAAAACTGAAAGTTATGCACCATAACTCATGTTCCCTGAAGGAAGGGAACGAGGTGCAACATATCACTATGGGAAATTGCGCCCGCACAGTTTTACCTGAAGGAATACAATCACGCCTTTACGGCAGGGACGTCAGCGTTACGCCAGAGGCCACGCCCTCTGGGTACTTAAGCCGCTGATGCACATTCATCGGTCTCCAGAATGCACTTCACCGAGCTTTCAGCATTGAAAGGGCCAGGTATGTTGCACCTCGTTCCTTTCCTTCAGGGAACATGAGTTATGGTGCATAACTTTCAGTTCCCTTATCAGTATTGTTACTCAGTGCAACATATCACTATGGGAACGTAATTCATTCACGTCCTTGAAATGCTCAGTAAAATGCATCCTAGTGTGAACGTCCACCTTTTATCCAATAGGCATCTCAAGGTCGCTTTCTACTGTGTGTTAGAAAGGACAGCCTGAGTGACATCACACGTAGTAACATCCAAAATGTAATGCTTTGCAAACGTGTTAATTGAACTCCAGTTCATAGCAGCACAGATGTCTGCAACTGGTACACCCTTGAACAATGACCATGAGGTGGCCAAGCCCCGAGTAGAGTGGGCACGCATTCCAGAGGGTACTTGTTGACCTTTGCTACGGTACGCCCTTTTAATGGCCTCAGTCACCTAGTGTGAGAGGCACTGTTTTGATAGGGCCTTACCCCTAGCGTGTGCAGCAAAGCACACAAACAGTTGATTTGTTTTTCTTCATTCGGCTGTTCTCTGCATGTAAGTGTTTCAAGCTCTCACGGGGCAGAGAGCCTTCAGCCTTTCCTGTTCCTGAGTGAAGATAGGAGCAGGTAGAAAGAAGAGAGTTCAAAGTCCAGACTTCTGGGGTTTAAAGTCAAAACTTTGGGAATATATGCAAGATTAGGCCTTAGGGTGACCTTTGACCTGTCAGGAGCGAACCTGGTGCACATTAGATGTACGGACAAAGCGTGGAGGTCACCTACATGTTTTGCTGAGCAAAGAGCCAGGAGAAGAGCGGCCTTGTAAGATAATAAGTCTATCTTAATATCGCTCAGTAGTTTGAATGGAGGATCACAGAGAGTCCCCAAGACAATGCTAAGATCCCATCCAGGGGTCAAAATCCTACTGGGGGGCTCCTCCTTAGCACGCCCTTCATAAATCTTATTATGAGTGGATGCGCGCCAGGTGTCCTGCTTCTCTAGCCTTCGTGACAAGCTGAAATTGCAGATAGGAACACCTTAATCGTTGAGAAAGAGCAACCTTTCTCCAGCAAGTCCTGAAAAAAGGTCAGGAGCTGAGCCAGGTCACATGAATAAGAAATAATATTTCTTTCTGTGCACCAAGCTTCAAAAATATGCCATTTCCGTGCATAGAGAGACTGTGTTGACATAGCACGTGCATTTTGAATTGTTTTTACCACATTCTCTGGCAGGCCTGAGGCCATAAGTCTGTTCTTCTCCGCCACCAAGCTAAAATTAGCCATAGTTCTCAGCCTAATTGGCGAAACTGTTCCTTCTGGTGACGTAGACGGTCCCTGGAGAGGAGCAGGTGGTGGGACCAGCTTTCCCTCAGAGACCTTGATTGCAGTGGTCTTTTTAAGGTCGACCAGTTTAGGAAGAGGACCTTCCCACAGACGTACCTCCATACCTTTCTGACCAAGAGTGTTTGGAAGCCGAGACAATCTGCTGTCATTATTAGATAAAGGCTGAACAAAGTGTCTACTTTTCCTCCTTTTGTTAGGGGTCATGGGTCGGGGGGGATGCACGTTTTGTAAACGAGCAGATCTCCTGACTCCAGCCCGTTCCCTGTTTGGGTCAGCACAGTGAGCGCGGTCACACGCTGCAGAATTACAGTTTAAGCATCACGCGTCGCCCATTGAAAACAATGGGACAACTTCAGCATTAGAATGAATGTGTGACACTGGTGTTGGCCTGTGGGCTTCTGTCGCGGCCCCCCCGTCCCTTACTGGTGTTCGATGAATGAGTGGCCAGGAAGGTGGGTCGTTAGATTCTGTCGGCGCGCACCCCTGGAGTGCAGACGTGTCACGGATTTGGTTGATTTGTGTATTCCCGGCTCCGTGGTTTAGAACGGAGCAGGGGGTGGAACACGTGACACCGCTCGCCTGCCTCTGTGAGGAGACATGGGCTTGTTCACAGGCGCCTCTGTGCTTGTCTGTTGCAGACATAGCAGAGACGCCCTGTTGGGGTTTATCAATTAGGCTAACACCCCGTGAGCCGTGAGGGAGGGGGAAAGATGGCCCCCGCCCTTTATGTCGGCTGGGAGAACAGAGGGGACTGTTCTGCTGATGTTACTGTGTTTGTTGTCGTTGTTGTGTTGTTGTTGTTGTTTTTTGTGAGTCAAGAAAACAGAGTCTGTTTTTTTAAACTTTATTCGTGCTTATGTGTAACGACATATTTGGCTTTATGTCACTCACAGCAGAAAGAACATGATTTGTGTCTAAAACAGAATCACCAGCTTTTGTACAGTGCTACAAACAAAGTCTGGACGTGAAAAGATCATTTCCCGTACCGCTTGGGCGGGTGATCGTGTAAAGTTATGAAGCGGACCTGGTTCATCAGGCATGCTACTGTTTTGTGTCCCGGCTTGCTGAGCAGGTTCTGTACCGGTCCACCTGGTGGGAACAAATCTGTTTTTACTCCAGGCGTGTTCGGTCCGAGGTGGAGCCGGTGGTGGTCTCTAAAGGTGCTCGACCTCGTACGCAGACCGCTTTTGCGGTGGGGCACGTGTGGCTGAGTAGTGTCGAGGCTGCGGTGTTCTGCTCCCAGCTGATTCCCTGGGGGGGGTTCTCCTTGGGATACCCACCCAGAGAGCTTCAGCTTGTTTGCGCCTATGGTCCAGCCTGGTCTGAATTCAATCGAGCGCTTTTCCAAAAAGCCCCGTCGGTTCTATTGAATGGTGGAGAAAAGGAATTTTCTGTCCCTCCGGGAGGTCAGTCAGGGTCATCCACAGAGAGCATATTGCTATGACCACTTCAGACATTCCCCTGCCCTAAGCAACAGCTGCTGTCCCCATCATGCGAAGCACAAAGTCTGTTGCCCTGCAGGCTTCATCCAGCAGCTCAGCGACAGCTTGCTTGTCTGTCGTTACCTGGAGCTCTTGTAGTTTTTCAGCCTAGTAAGCTTGCATCATTGCGGACGCGTTCATTGTGCGCTCTACGAGACCCTGAGCCCTGTAGCACTTCTCGAGCAGAGAAGCCGAGGTTCGACAGGCTTTGCTAGGGAGAGTTGGTTTTGTCCCGGATGACTTGGGAGCCAGATGAGATGCCAACGTGTCCTCAATTTGAGGCACATTGGCTATTCTCATCTCATCCATCCCATCCACGTCAAGGAACTGCGAGAGCGGCATCAGCATGGGAGCTCTGGGCTGAGACCATGTGTGAGTCAGCTCTGTGAGGAAGTCCGGGAAGACGGGCATCCTTTGCCTCGTGGCGGCCTGCTGCTTTGAATAAAAATAATTTCCTACCAACCGTGTGACTTGTTGACGAGGTAGAGGGTCCGGCCATGGGATTTGCAGTGCGTCCGCTGCTCTGTGACACAAGTCGAACAGAGCAGGGATGGAAAAGTCCGTCTCAGGGAGCACAGGTCCCGGGATGCTGGAGAGGTCTTCTCCCTGTTCCCCGTACCCGTCGTCGGCCTTGTCCACAGAAAATTCACCTGAGGCTGAAATCGAGATCTCGTCCTCGTTCATCATGCCTCGAGTGTCAAAGTCGACAGTTAAGTCCATCATGGGGCAAGCACATCTGGACTATCGACCCATTCGACTCGGGTGCTGTCATCCAAAGCCATGCTCTCGAGCTCCGGCGTGGGAGTCAGAGGGTCAGTGGTGTCCGGGTCTGCCGGCCCCTCCGTAGCATAGCCTTGGTGACTAAGTCCGCCCGGTACCTCCTCACCGCCTCCAGCATCTGGCTGCAGTGTGGGCAAAAGTCGGGTGCATCCAGCGCCATGTTCGCGTACAGTATACCCAAGCAGACGGGACACGCCTCATGGGTGTCCGTCGCTGAGAGGGAAAAACCGCAGCAGCTGGGGCAGGCGCGCGAGGTCGTACTCGCCGCTCTGCTGGTCTTTTTTGGAAGTCTTGTCTTTCGATTTCCTTTCTCCGGAGGCATGTCCGAGATAAGACGAGCGAGTGTAAGGATTGGCTCCGTCCCCTCCTTACATCCTGTCTGTTCCTCTGTTGGTCTGTCAGTTCAGCGTCTCAGGTGTTTGTTCATCGTTAATTAAGCCGTGTATATCAGTCAGCAGTCGTGTGTGTCTCATTGTCGGGTCATTGTCCCTGTTACCCTGGTGTGTTGTTCCCTAGCTCTTGGTCTGTGAGTACATCTCGTTTACATGTTTCAGTGTTAGTATTCCAGCCTCAGTTAGAGCGTCCGTATTGTTTTGTAACTGCCACGTCAGTTGTTTTGTTTTCCTCTTATTAAAGTATTTTGATTTTACTCTTGCCTCTGAAGTCTGCCTGTCCGTACCACGGGACTCATCCCTTACACACGCACCATACCGTGACAGAATGACCCGACCATTTTGAGTCCCACGGACAGGTAATATAGACTTACCTAGAGGCTGAAGATGTCTGCTCGGCAGGAAGCTGCAGCCATCAGAGTTGGCGGTTTTCGAACCGAAACCGCTTGGAGCAACCATAGATCCAAGCCGGAACAGTTTCCGTCTCCCATGTTTGTCGCAGAGCGAGCGAGGAAGCGTCGGGGCGGCTGCTCCGACCGGTTCACCTCCTTCGCTCCTGCACGAGCCATCTCGCTGTGGGATGTGTCTGGCGACGAGTCGGATTCGGATCCGGAGGGACTCCTGCCGTTTCCAGCTCCGGAGACACGAGGCCGCAGGAGAAGGGGGAGACCAGCTAAGCCGCGCACTTCCGGGTTTCAGCCTGCTCTCCCCCGTAATTCTTCCACGCTGTCTGAAGAGCCGGCGGGCTTTTCAAAAGGGGAGGGGTACCCACGTCCATGTACCATGACGTCTCGGGGGAGACGTTCTTTGAAGGGGGGGTATGTGTTCCCTCACACCACGTTTGCAGGAGTCACGGAGACTCCTGCACGCCACACTGCTGACACAGCTGAAAGAGAGCAGTCTCACAGGACTCCTTCACAAAGGGAGCAACCTGTTCGCACTTCGACCACAGGGGTCACTACTCCTGCAGGACTCACACAGGAAGAGCCTGCAGGACACACTGAGGGGTGGACAGATCCCACCTCGACCACAGGGGTCGCTGTGAGACAGAGATCTGAAGAGGCCATTCACATATTCCAGCAGATAAAAAGACTAATTAATGCTGCTGTCAATAACCCGGACCTCCATTATAAATACAAGACTTACTCTATTATTGATGACATTATTATTAACAGTCCTTCTGTGATTGACTCAGGTTTCCTCCAGATTTTGTCTTTGGCTAGAACACTGCAGGATGAGGCTAAAGCCAAGATGGAGGGCGCTGACACTGTATGCTCTGTGGCAACTGAGAGTGCTGTTCTGCCTGTGGCACCAGAGGATGCTGTCCAGCCTGTAGCATCTCCAGAGGGTACTGTCCTGCCTGTGGCACCAGGGGGTGCTGTACCACCAGCACCTACAGGTCTCTACTTCGCCTACAGAGGACGCTACGTCAGGAGCATCACCCACAGACTCTTCGGCCACTGAAGCCTCGCCTGACGACGCTTCGCCTGGTTCCTTGTCTCCTGGTTCCTCGCCTTTGGGGGGTCCTGGCGCGACGGACGCCTCCGCCTCTACAGAGGGTCCCGGCGCGACGGACGCCTCCGCCTCTACAGAGGGTCCCGGCGCGACGGACGCCTCCGCCTCTACAGAGGGTCCCGGCGCGACGGACGCCTCCGCCTCTACAGAGGGTCCCGGCGCGACGGACGCCTCCGCCTCTACAGAGGGTCCCGGCGCGACGGACGCCTCCGCCTCTACAGAGGGTCCCGGCGCGACGGACGCCTCCGCCTCTACAGAGGGTCCCGGCGCGACGGACGCCTCCGCCTCTACAGAGGGTCCCGGCGCGACGGACGCCTCCGCCTCTACAGAGGGTCCCGGCGCGACGGACGCCTCCGCCTCTACAGAGGGTCCCGGCGCGACGGACGCCTCCGCCTCTACAGAGGGTCCCGGCGCGACGGACGCCTCCGCCTCTACAGAGGGTCCCGGCGCGACGGACGCCTCCGCCTCTACAGAGGGTCCCGGCGCGACGGACGCCTCCGCCTCTACAGAGGGTCCCGGCGCGACGGACGCCTCCGCCTCTACAGAGGGTCCCGGCGCGACGGACGCCTCCGCCTCTACAGAGGGTCCCGGCGCGACGGACGCCTCCGCCTCTACAGAGGGTCCCGGCGCGACGGACGCCTCCGCCTCTACAGAGGGTCCCGGCGCGACGGACGCCTCCGCCTCTACAGAGGGTCCCGGCGGGAAGGACGCCTTCCACGACGATGAGTCCACTCATCGCTGATGCCTCCACGACGATGGAGGGTCCACTCATCGCTGACGTCTCCACGACGATGGAGGGTCCACTCATCGCTGACGCCTCCACGTCGATGGAGGGTCATTTATTCATTCATTCAACCTTTATTTATACAGGCTAGCCTCGTTGAGTCACGGGGACTCATTTACAAGAGGGACCTGTCTCACTCACACCAAACAACCTTCCACTCTCACACTCACACCTAGGGTCAATTTAGAGTCACCAATCAGCCTAACAAGCATGTTTTTTGGTCCTCTCACCCTTGACATTTCCACGTCGATGGAGGGTCCTCTCACCCTTGACGCCTCCACAATGATGGAGGGTCACATATCCAGTCTCGAGGAGTCCCTGGAGGGACCCCCTCACGTTTCCTGTTCGGAAGGGTCCCTGGAGGGAGCCCCTCACTCCCATATCTACTGCTGGCCAGAGGGGTCTCAGGAGAGAGCCCCTCACGTTACCTGTTCTGGGTGGACCTTGGAGGGTGCCACCCATATCTACTGCTGTCTCGAGGGGTCCCTGGAGGGACCCCTTCACGTATCCAGTCTCGAGAGGTCCCTGGAGGGACCCTCTCACGTATCCAGTCTCGAGGGGTCCTAGGAGGGACCTCCTCTCATGTCCAGTCTCGAGGGGTCCCAAGAGGGACCTTCTCTCGTGTCCAGTCTCGAGGGGTCCCAGGAGGGACCTTCTCTCGTGTCCAGTCTGGAGGGGTCCCGGGAGGGACCTCCTCTCGTTTCCAGTCTCGAGGGGTCCCAGGAGGGACCTCCTCTCGTATCCAATCTCGAGGGGTCCTGGGAGGGACCTCCTCTCGTATCTAATCTTGAAGGGTCCCAGGAGGGACCTCCTCTCGTATCCAGTCTCGAGGGGTCCCGGGAGGGACCTCCTCTCGTTTCTTTCTCCGGATAGGTCCATGCGCCACCCGAGGACATCTCAACGCCGCTCGAGGACATCTCAACGTTTGGCGCCGCTGCGCCGCATGAGGGGGCTCCTGTTCTGGGTGGGTCCTGGATGGTCCCACCCTCATCTTCGACCGTCCTGAGGCTTCGTCATCGACGGAAGCTCCTGCTCGGTGGACGCCCCCCGGGACGCCCGCCTGAGGTGTCTGTGCAGGATGGACTACCTCCTGGTCGTCCACCGGAGGGGGTCCTACGCAATGTACGGTCTCTCGGTCGTCAACCTGAGGGGTCCTTGCCCGAGGTCGACGTCTTGGCCTCATTGTTTGGGCGCTCATTAGTGTTCTAGTTTTGGTTTTGTGTTTAGCTTTTGTCCCAGGTCCTGTTCCTGTCGGTTTTTGGTTTGTTGTCCTTGTGTTTTATCCCTTGTCCTTGTTTTCTCGTGCCAGCCGTCCTTGCGGTTCCTCCCTCTGCCCGCCCTGTTTTTATGGGGGGTGTTCTTTTGGGACGCCGGGAGGCATCTTTGAGGGGGGGGTACTGTAAGGATTGGCTACGTCCCCTCCTTACATCCTGTCTGTTCCTCTGTTGGTCTGTCAGCTCAGCGTCTCAGGTGTTTGTTCATCGTTAATTAAGCCGTGTATATCATTCAGCAGTCGTGTGTGTCTCATTGTCACGTCATTGTCCTTGTTACCTTGGTATGTCGTTCCCCAGCTCCTGGTCTGTGAGTACATCTAGTTTACATGTTTCAGTGTTAGTATTCCAGCCTCAGTTAGAGTGTCCGTATTGTTTTGTAACTGCCACGTCAGTTGTTTTGTTTTCCTCTTATTAAAGTATTTTGATTTTACTCTTGCCTCTGAAGTCTGCCTGTCCGCACCACGGGACTCATCCCTCAAACACCGCACCATACCGTGACAGCGAGTCCTTCCAAGATCCTTTTTCTTCTGATTTGAGACATCTCCTCCGTCGCGTCGCTTTCGCTGGCTAGCCTTGCTATGAGTTAGCAGAGGTAGCTGTGTGACTCAGTTTGCGCCGTCGAGCGAAGCAGTCTACGGAAAGAGGAGAAGAAAAACCTCGAGGTTAAGGAAAAATGTGCCGGACTAGCTTTCGCTAGCCCAGCAGTACGCAGAAATAATTCTCTGTACGCTCTGTGTAGGGAGCAAGCTCACCTTTGTTCGAGCAATGAAGTAACAGAGAAGTCCCGCGAAGAGAAGTTCAGGTTTAAGCGAGGTGAAGGGCAATAAGAGACCGATGGATGGGCATCAGCGGCTTGAGTACCCAGAGGGCGTGGCATCTAGCGCAACGCTGACGCCCCTGCCGTGAAGGCGTGATTGTATTCCTTCAGGTAAAACTGCGCGGGCACAATTTCCCATAGTGATATGTTGCACCGAGTGACAAGACTGATAAGGGAACACTCGACTAGTATGGCTGCGTTAGCCCCAGGTTCCAGTAAATTCTCGAAAAATGCGAGTGCGCATGCGCAATGACGTCAACTGGTATAAGGTCTATTACGTTCATTTATTAAAGAAAAGTTCAGCTCAGACACATATTTGCTATAATTTTTATCAAACAAATAATTGTTTTTAAGTGTTAATCTTCTTAAAAGCCTTGCTGTGCGCTCCTGTGGCAGACATTTGCAGCAGAGCTAAACACGGTCCACATTTTGACGTAGGTGCGACCTATATTCAGGTGCGACCTATATATGGATTTTTCCAATTCTTTGGCAATAATTGGACAATGCGACCTATATTCAGGTGCGACCTATATTCCAGAAAATACGGTATATATATATATATATATATATAATATAATATATATTTATATTATATATATA
>JBBPBX010021097.1:12475-23976 GCA_038048925.1 Garcialebias charrua | reverse complement strand
ATTTTTATTTTTTTTTCATTTTTCATTTACCCTTTATTTATCGAAGTAGTCTCATTGAGCCACGATAACTCATTTTCGAGAGAGACCATTTAGGGAGCAGATGGTGGGGGTTAAGGGCCTTGCTCAGGGGCCCAGAATGGGGCGAATGAGGGTAGAGGCAGGTGTAGGTGTTTCACCTTTTTCCACCCACATTATTATTATTTTTTTATGTTTTTTTTTTATTTATTTTTTTATTTTATTTGTTCATTTTACATTTTGTAAAGAAAAAATATTTTTACATTATAACAGTATAATGAAAGAAAAAAAAAACATAAAATGAAAGGAGACAGGGAGAAGAAAAAAATCTTATTTTACCTGCCCCTTATTTCTATAATAATAACAAAAAAAGCGAGATCAATAAAAATAACTCAATCAAATATACAAATTTCCAAGCCACTCAACAATGATACAAAATTTAAGCTATTTACATGATTTGAATACACATTTAAGTTTTTAGTACAATTTGACAATTTGAGTATTTAGTATTTAATTAACATATTAGCTTTAATCATTTTTTAAAGACTATAATTGAGTTAGTAGTTTTAATTTCATTTTCTAAACTATTCCACAAGTCAACACCTTGTATTGATACACACCGTCCTTTCAAACTTGTTCTGTATTTTGGCTTTGCAAAAATCTCCATTCCTTTCAGGTTGTAACAGCTCATTCTTTTTACAAAATTTACTTGAACATTTAGAGGCAATGAATTTTTATGAGCTCTATACATTACCAACAAAATGTTGTAATTTACCAAATCATAAAACTTAAGCAACCTAAGTTGCTTAAACAATATATTCGAAGGATGGCAGTAAGGTTTTCCCGCAATAGTTCGCACTGCTCTTTTTTGTAAAATAAATATAGGGTTCGTCAAGGTTTTACACGCCTTTCCCCAAACCTCTATACAGTAAATCAAGTGTGGAACAACTATGGCATTATAGAGCAAATACAATGCTCTTTCATTCAAGAAATCCCTAACTTTATACAACACACCTGTGGATCTAGATATTTTAGTTTTAACCGAGTTAATATGTTGTTTCTGTCAGGATTCACACAGGACAGGATGAATCCAGTTGTGCAGGCAGGGACTCAGACTCAGATGTATAAAATGAACACTTTAATAAACATAAATCAAAGAGCTGGCAAGGCAGCAAAACTTACATGTCAACAGAAACATCAGGACGGGACCAAGACAAGACCAGGCTGTACCTAACGACGACGCGACAATAACTGAGACACAGAACAGGGCTTATATACACACAGACAAGACGAGACGATCACAAACACCTGAGGACAATTAACTAAGACAGAGCAGGAACGGGAAGCTAAACCTAAAACATGAAAGTAACTAGGAACAGACCTGGAGGTAAAACTACGAGTAAATAAACATGAGACTAAACTGGAAGGGAAACTAATAAAACTAACAGACTAGGAACTGACTACAGGATGAGAGAACTGGAGGTAAACTAAGAATGAATAAACTGGAAGGGAAACTAATAAACTAACTGACTAGGAACTGACTAACAGAGAATGAATAAACTGGAACAGAGAATGAATAAACTGGAAGGGAAACTAATAAACTAACTGACTAGGAACTGACTAACAGAGGGGGACGAAGGGAGCCAATCCTGACAGTACCCCCCCCTCAAAGACGCCCCCCGGCGTCCCCAAAGAACACCCCCCAAAAAACAAGGCGGGCAGAGGGAGGCACCGCAGGGATGGCGGGCACGGAAAAACACAAGGACAGGGGACAAACCCTAAAACACAGAACACAAAAAACGTCCAGACGGGCAGCGGCTCGTCCACCAGGCAGGTCGGGTGGTCGGCCAGGGCGCCGCCCCTCAGGCAGGAGCCGGTCAGGCGGTCGGCCGGGACGCCACCCCCCAGGGCGGAGACGGTCAGGCGGTCGGCCGGGACGTCGCCCACCAGGCAGGAGCAGGTCAGGCGATCGGCCGGGATGCCGCCCCTCAGGCAGGAGCAGGTCGGGCGGTCGGCCAGTCAGGCGGGCAGCAGGAAGGCAGCCCACCACCAGGAGCCTCCGTCGGTGACGAGGCCTCAGGAAAGTCGAAGACGAAGGTAGGACCCTCCAGGGTCCACCCAAAACAGGAGCACCCTCATGCAGTGCAGCGGCGCCCAGCCACAAGACGTCAACGGGCGTAGAGACGGGAATCGAGAAGTCGAAGGGCGTTGAGACGTCTTGTGAACCATCAAGCGTAGAGAGGTCGTGGGAACCCTCGATCGTTGAGACGTCGGCAGGCGTAGAGACATCGGGCGTTGACGCGTCCCGAACGACCATTGGCATGGGGACGTCGTCAGGGACGTCCGGCAAAGAGACGGAGACGAGAGTCGAGGAGTCATCGAGCGTCAAGACCTTGAGCCTTGAGATGATGTCGTCGAGCAACGAGGCGTCTGCGGCATTGGGACCCTCTGGAGACGGCGAGGGACCCTCTGGAGACGGCGAGGGACCCTCTGGAGACGGCGAGGGACCCTCTGGAGACGGCGAGGGACCCTCTGGAGACGGCGAGGGACCCTCTGGAGACGGCGAGAGACCCTCTGGAGACGGCGAGAGACCCGACGGCGAGAGACCCTCTGGAGACGGCAAGAGACCCTCTTGGAAGGAGTCCACCAGGACCCTCTCGGCACCGGACACTGGAGGGGGTCCCTCCTGGGACCCCTCGGGACCCTCCGAAGACGGAGGAGCGCCTGTTGTGCCTGGACCCTCCGTAGAGGCGTCTGTTGCGCTGGGACCCTCCGTAGACGTGGAGGCGTCTGTTGCGCCGGGACCCTCCGTAGACGTGGAGGCGTCTGTTGCGCCGGGACCCTCCGTAGACGTGGAGGCGTCTGTTGCGCCGGGACCCTCCGTAGACGTGGAGGCGTCTGTTGCGCCGGGACCCTCCGTAGACGTGGAGGCGTCTGTTGCGCCGGGACCCTCCGTAGACGTGGAGGCGTCTGTTGCGCCGGGACCCTCCGTAGACGTGGAGGCGTCTGTTGCGCCGGGACCCTCCGTAGACGTGGAGGCGTCTGTGCAGCAGAAGATGTGAGGGGCGTCCTCCTGGACCCCCTCGGAACAGGATACGTGAGGGGCATCCTCCTGGACCCCCTCGGAACAGGATACGGGAGGGGCATCCTCCTGGACCCCCTCGGAACAGGATACGGGAGGGGCATCCTCCAAGACCCCCTCGGAACAAGATACAGGAGAGGCGTCCGGACCCTCTGAGGATGTGGAGGCGTCCGAACCCTCTGAGGCTGGAAGCAGGGCAGCAGCGTCCCCTGGAGTCGGAGACAGGGCAGCGCCCTCTGGAGCCAGAGACAGGGCAGCGCCCTCTGGAGCCAGAGACAGGGCAGCGCCCTCTGGAGCCAGAGACAGGGCAGCGCCCTCTGGAGCCGGAGACGGGGGCAGCGCCCCCTGGAGCCGGAGACGGCGGGGCAGCGCCCCCTGGAGCCGGAGACGGCGGGGCAGCGCCCCCTGGAGCCGGAGACGGCGGGGCAGCGCCCCCTGGAGCCGGAGACGGCGGGGCAGCGCCCCCTGGAGCCGGAGACGGCGGGGCAGCGCCCCCTGGAGCCGGAGACGGCGGGGCCACTGGCCAGCAGGGAGCGTGGGAGGCGTCCTCCTGGACCCTCCCGAGACTGGAACCGTGGGACGAGTCCTCCTGGACCCTCCCGAGACTGGAACCGTGGGAGGAGTCCTCCTGGACCCTCCCGAGACTGGAACCGTGGGACGGGTCCTCCTGGACCCTCCCGAGACTGGAACTGTGGGACGGGTCCTCCTGGACCCTCCCGGGACTGGAACCGTGGGACGGGTCCTCCTGGACCCTCCCGAGACTGGAACCGTGGGACGGGTCCTCCTGGACCCTCCCGAGACTGGAACTGTGGGAGGTGTCCTCCTGGACCCTCCCGAGACTGGAAACATGAGGGGCTCCCTTCTGGGACCCCTCGAGACAGCAGTAGATATGGGTGGCACCCTCCAGGGCCCACCCAGAACAGGAAACGTGAGAGGATTCCCTCAGGGACCCCTCTAGGGACTCTGGAGCTGCAGCAGGTTCTGGAGCTGCAGCAGGTTCTGGAGCTGCAGCAGGTTCTGGAGCTGCAGCAGGTTCTGGAGCTGCAGCAGGTTCTGGAGCTGCAGCAGGTTCTGGAGCTGCAGCAGGGTCTGGAGCTGCAGCAGGGTCTGGAGGTTCTGAAGCCGCAGCAGGGTCTGGAGCTGCAGCAGGGTCTGGAGCTGCAGCAGGGTCTGGAGCTGCAGCAGGGTCTGGAGCTGCAGCAGGGTCTGGAGCTGCAGCAGGGTCTGGAGGTTCTGAAGCCGCAGCAGGGTCCGAAGCTGCAGGTGTTGGAACTGCTGCGGCAGGATCTCCTTCGGCAGTAGAGACAGGATCTGAAAAGCCAAGACCAGGAGCCGAAGAGCTGGAACCAGGAGCCAAAAAGCTGGAACCAGGAGCCAAAGCGTCGACAGCCAACGAGTCTGCAACAGGCGATGAGTCGGGCAGAGAGGGGGCTTGAGACCCACATCTACCCCTTTTTCTGCGGTGGCGAGAAGCCTTAACTGCAACAGCCGATGAAGGCAGGTCAGCGCCTTCTGTTGATGACTGACTGGCTGTGGCAGTGATGGCTGCAGGATGCTGGTAGGTAACTGTTGTACCTGGAAACACTGTTGTGGCTGCAGGCTGGGAAACAGGGACTGATCTGAGTGTGGGTTCTTTAACTGATCTTATTTTCTTCAGAAGCTGACAATACTCAGGAATGGATAAGAGACCAGGTGTAGACGTCAACAGTCTTTCAGCAAGGGAGAGTAATAAATCTGAACTGGCCGGGTTAACTTCAGCTGAGGAAAATAACCTTTGCAAAGTACCGTTTATGTGCTGTAAGTCAGAAATGTTTATCACCCCAGAAAAACTTCCTGGGACGACCTCTACTGGTTCAATGTGACATTGTTCAGGTGACTGACCTGTGGGCTGACCCCCCTTCATCTGGTCACTAGATGAACGGGGAGCTGAGTGAGTGGTGTGAAGACCCGCCCCCGTGGGGTCGCTGTGACCGGGTTCACCGAACCGAGCCTGGACAGCTGTGAGCGACCGTGGAGCGTTTGTCTCCACCCTCACCGGAAACCTGGGAGATGAGGCCATGGAACTCGCTACCCCTGGAGCGCTGGAGTCGTGCCCAAAATACTCGGACTCGCTGGACCGGGTTTGATCAGCTGACCAAGATGGAGGTGCAGGTGAACGCTTCCGGTTCTTCTTTTTACCGCCTTTACGGCGGCGTGGAGGCTGGGGAAAAAGAGGAATACACAAATCGTCCTCGTCCTCTCCGGACGTCCATCCGGAAATGGCGAGAGGAGCTGGAACGTGAGACACACAAGGAAAAGACGTCGAGCGGTTCTCACGAAGCTGAACCCGTCCCTCCTCCTCGAGAACCTGGAGGGGAGAAGCCATATTCTCCACCCCCCGGCTGAAGTCCTCTTGGGCCGGCGTGGGAACGGTCCAGAAACCACCGCAACGAAACACGGCCCCCTCCATCCACTTGGACATGAGAGGTAGGTGTCTTTAAGTCTAAGGAGAACCCTGCCCGCTGGATTCTAAATATGGTCGCGTCGTACTGTCAGGATTCACACAGGACAGGATGAATCCAGTTGTGCAGGCAGGGACTCAGACTCAGATGTATAAAATGAACACTTTAATAAACATAAATCAAAGAGCTGGCAAGGCAGCAAAACTTACATGTCAACAGAAACATCAGGACGGGACCAAGACAAGACCAGGCTGTACCTAACGACGACGCGACAATAACTGAGACACAGAACAGGGCTTATATACACACAGACAAGACGAGACGATCACAAACACCTGAGGACAATTAACTAAGACAGAGCAGGAACGGGAAGCTAAACCTAAAACATGAAAGTAACTAGGAACAGACCTGGAGGTAAAACTACGAGTAAATAAACATGAGACTAAACTGGAAGGGAAACTAATAAAACTAACAGACTAGGAACTGACTACAGGATGAGAGAACTGGAGGTAAACTAAGAATGAATAAACTGGAAGGGAAACTAATAAACTAACTGACTAGGAACTGACTAACAGAGAATGAATAAACTGGAACAGAGAATGAATAAACTGGAAGGGAAACTAATAAACTAACTGACTAGGAACTGACTAACAGAGGGGGACGAAGGGAGCCAATCCTGACAGTACCCCCCCCTCAAAGACGCCCCCCGGCGTCCCCAAAGAACACCCCCCAAAAAACAAGGCGGGCAGAGGGAGGCACCGCAGGGATGGCGGGCACGGAAAAACACAAGGACAGGGGACAAACCCTAAAACACAGAACACAAAAAACGTCCAGACGGGCAGCGGCTCGTCCACCAGGCAGGTCGGGTGGTCGGCCAGGGCGCCGCCCCTCAGGCAGGAGCCGGTCAGGCGGTCGGCCGGGACGCCACCCCCCAGGGCGGAGACGGTCAGGCGGTCGGCCGGGACGTCGCCCACCAGGCAGGAGCAGGTCAGGCGATCGGCCGGGATGCCGCCCCTCAGGCAGGAGCAGGTCGGGCGGTCGGCCAGTCAGGCGGGCAGCAGGAAGGCAGCCCACCACCAGGAGCCTCCGTCGGTGACGAGGCCTCAGGAAAGTCGAAGACGAAGGTAGGACCCTCCAGGGTCCACCCAAAACAGGAGCACCCTCATGCAGTGCAGCGGCGCCCAGCCACAAGACGTCAACGGGCGTAGAGACGGGAATCGAGAAGTCGAAGGGCGTTGAGACGTCTTGTGAACCATCAAGCGTAGAGAGGTCGTGGGAACCCTCGATCGTTGAGACGTCGGCAGGCGTAGAGACATCGGGCGTTGACGCGTCCCGAACGACCATTGGCATGGGGACGTCGTCAGGGACGTCCGGCAAAGAGACGGAGACGAGAGTCGAGGAGTCATCGAGCGTCAAGACCTTGAGCCTTGAGATGATGTCGTCGAGCAACGAGGCGTCTGCGGCATTGGGACCCTCTGGAGACGGCGAGGGACCCTCTGGAGACGGCGAGGGACCCTCTGGAGACGGCGAGGGACCCTCTGGAGAGAGGGACCCTCTGGAGACGGCGAGGGACCCTCTGGAGACGGCGAGGGACCCTCTGGAGACGGCGAGAGACCCTCTGGAGACGGCGAGAGACCCGACGGCGAGAGACCCTCTGGAGACGGCAAGAGACCCTCTTGGAAGGAGTCCACCAGGACCCTCTCGGCACCGGACACTGGAGGGGGTCCCTCCTGGGACCCCTCGGGACCCTCCGAAGACGGAGGAGCGCCTGTTGTGCCTGGACCCTCCGTAGAGGCGTCTGTTGCGCTGGGACCCTCCGTAGACGTGGAGGCGTCTGTTGCGCCGGGACCCTCCGTAGACGTGGAGGCGTCTGTTGCGCCGGGACCCTCCGTAGACGTGGAGGCGTCTGTTGCGCCGGGACCCTCCGTAGACGTGGAGGCGTCTGTTGCGCCGGGACCCTCCGTAGACGTGGAGGCGTCTGTTGCGCCGGGACCCTCCGTAGACGTGGAGGCGTCTGTTGCGCCGGGACCCTCCGTAGACGTGGAGGCGTCTGTTGCGCCGGGACCCTCCGTAGACGTGGAGGCGTCTGTGCAGCAGAAGATGTGAGGGGCGTCCTCCTGGACCCCCTCGGAACAGGATACGTGAGGGGCATCCTCCTGGACCCCCTCGGAACAGGATACGGGAGGGGCATCCTCCTGGACCCCCTCGGAACAGGATACGGGAGGGGCATCCTCCAAGACCCCCTCGGAACAAGATACAGGAGAGGCGTCCGGACCCTCTGAGGATGTGGAGGCGTCCGAACCCTCTGAGGCTGGAAGCAGGGCAGCAGCGTCCCCTGGAGTCGGAGACAGGGCAGCGCCCTCTGGAGCCAGAGACAGGGCAGCGCCCTCTGGAGCCAGAGACAGGGCAGCGCCCTCTGGAGCCAGAGACAGGGCAGCGCCCTCTGGAGCCAGAGACAGGGCAGCGCCCCCTGGAGCCGGAGACGGCGGGGCAGCGCCCCCTGGAGCCGGAGACGGCGGGGCAGCGCCCCCTGGAGCCGGAGACGGCGGGGCAGCGCCCCCTGGAGCCGGAGACGGCGGGGCAGCGCCCCCTGGAGCCGGAGACGGCGGGGCAGCGCCCCCTGGAGCCGGAGACGGCGGGGCAGCGCCCCCTGGAGCCGGAGACGGCGGGGCAGCGCCCCCTGGAGCCGGAGACGGCGGGGCAGCGCCCCCTGGAGCCGGAGACGGCGGGGCCACTGGCCAGCAGGGAGCGTGGGAGGCGTCCTCCTGGACCCTCCCGAGACTGGAACCGTGGGACGAGTCCTCCTGGACCCTCCCGAGACTGGAACCGTGAGAGGAGTCCTCCTGGACCCTCCCGAGACTGGAACCGTGAGAGGGGTCCTCCTGGACCCTCCCGAGACTGGAACTGTGGGACGGGTCCTCCTGGACCCTCCCGGGACTGGAACCGTGGGACGGGTCCTCCTGGACCCTCCCGAGACTGGAACCGTGGGACGGGTCCTCCTGGACCCTCCCGAGACTGGAACTGTGGGAGGTGTCCTCCTGGACCCTCCCGAGACTGGAAACATGAGGGGCTCCCTTCTGGGACCCCTCGAGACAGCAGTAGATATGGGTGGCACCCTCCAGGGCCCACCCAGAACAGGAAACGTGAGAGGATTCCCTCAGGGACCCCTCTAGGGACTCTGGAGCTGCAGCAGGTTCTGGAGCTGCAGCAGGTTCTGGAGCTGCAGCAGGTTCTGGAGCTGCAGCAGGTTCTGGAGCTGCAGCAGGTTCTGGAGCTGCAGCAGGGTCTGGAGCTGCAGCAGGGTCTGGAGGTTCTGAAGCCGCAGCAGGGTCTGGAGCTGCAGCAGGGTCTGGAGCTGCAGCAGGGTCTGGAGCTGCAGCAGGGTCTGGAGGTTCTGAAGCCGCAGCAGGGTCCGAAGCTGCAGGTGTTGGAACTGCTGCGGCAGGATCTCCTTCGGCAGTAGAGACAGGATCTGAAAAGCCAAGACCAGGAGCCGAAGAGCTGGAACCAGGAGCCAAAAAGCTGGAACCAGGAGCCAAAGCGTCGACAGCCAACGAGTCTGCAACAGGCGATGAGTCGGGCAGAGAGGGGGCTTGAGACCCACATCTACCCCTTTTTCTGCGGTGGCGAGAAGCCTTAACTGCAACAGCCGATGAAGGCAGGTCAGCGCCTTCTGTTGATGACTGACTGGCTGTGGCAGTGATGGCTGCAGGATGCTGGTAGGTAACTGTTGTACCTGGAAACACTGTTGTGGCTGCAGGCTGGGAAACAGGGACTGATCTGAGTGTGGGTTCTTTAACTGATCTTATTTTCTTCAGAAGCTGACAATACTCAGGAATGGATAAGAGACCAGGTGTAGACGTCAACAGTCTTTCAGCAAGGGAGAGTAATAAATCTGAACTGGCCGGGTTAACTTCAGCTGAGGAAAATAACCTTTGCAAAGTACCGTTTATGTGCTGTAAGTCAGAAATGTTTATCACCCCAGAAAAACTTCCTGGGACGACCTCTACTGGTTCAATGTGACATTGTTCAGGTGACTGACCTGTGGGCTGACCCCCCTTCATCTGGTCACTAGATGAACGGGGAGCTGAGTGAGTGGTGTGAAGACCCGCCCCCGTGGGGTCGCTGTGACCGGGTTCACCGAACCGAGCCTGGACAGCTGTGAGCGACCGTGGAGCGTTTGTCTCCACCCTCACCGGAAACCTGGGAGATGAGGCCATGGAACTCGCTACCCCTGGAGCGCTGGAGTCGTGCCCAAAATACTCGGACTCGCTGGACCGGGTTTGATCAGCTGACCAAGATGGAGGTGCAGGTGAACGCTTCCGGTTCTTCTTTTTACCGCCTTTACGGCGGCGTGGAGGCTGGGGAAAAAGAGGAATACACAAATCGTCCTCGTCCTCTCCGGACGTCCATCCGGAAATGGCGAGAGGAGCTGGAACGTGAGACACACAAGGAAAAGACGTCGAGCGGTTCTCACGAAGCTGAACCCGTCCCTCCTCCTCGAGAACCTGGAGGGGAGAAGCCATATTCTCCACCCCCCGGCTGAAGTCCTCTTGGGCCGGCGTGGGAACGGTCCAGAAACCACCGCAACGAAACACGGCCCCCTCCATCCACTTGGACATGAGAGGTAGGTGTCTTTAAGTCTAAGGAGAACCCTGCCCGCTGGATTCTAAATATGGTCGCGTCGTACTGTCAGGATTCACACAGGACAGGACGAATCCAGTTGTGCAGGCAGGGACTCAGACTCAGAGGTACAAAATAAACACTTTAATAAACATAAATCAAAGAGCTGGCAAGGCAGCAAAACTTACATGTTAACAGAACCATCAGGACGGGACCAAGACAAGACCAGGCTGTACCTAACGACGACGCGACAATAACTGAGACACAGAACAGGGCTTATATACACACAGACAAGACGAGACGATCACAAACACCTGAGGACAATTAACTAAGACAGAGCAGGAACGGGAAGCTAAACCTAAAACATGAAAGTAACTAGGAACAGACCTGGAGGTAAAACTACGAGTAAATAAACATGAGACTAAACTGGAAGGGAAACTAATAAAACTAACAGACTAGGAACTGACTACAGGATGAGAGAACTGGAGGTAAACTAAGAATGAATAAACTGGAAGGGAAACTAATAAACTAACTGACTAGGAACTGACTAACAGAGGGGGACGAAGGGAGCCAATCCTGACAGGGATGGGCCACGGGCCAGCCTCTAAAGTAAATTTGGGACAGGCTGTGTAAACGGGGTCTCAACTCAACTCAACTTTATTATTAGGTCCCGAGGGGCAATTCATTTACAGCAGGTAATTTATAATTATGTTAAATAATTATACTACTGTACTCTGGTAGAGTTATTTGACTTTACCATAGAATGTCCTAAGACAAAATGTGATAGATTCTTTTTTGAATACCAATGATTATCCGACTGTATGTTCCCTTTTTTCCATATCTGATTGTTGGCGGCGCAATTTAATTATTGCTGCGGCTTTCCGTGCGTACGTCCCTCTTAGGATGGTGCGCGCGCCAATTGCAATGTTTTGTACCTCGGTGCAAATATGCCAATAAAGATATATTCTATTATTCTATTCTATTCTATTCTAATGGTAATAGTAGTGAGACAGCCAACACACTGTAAAAAAAATTGTTTTTTTAAGTTCATCAGCCCAAACCAACAAAGAAACAATGTCATGTCACATGTCATCTAGCTGGAAGCAGATGACATGTGAGTTGTGATTTCCACTTGTCTATACAATAAACCTGCAATAATGTGCACATTTGTTTCAGAGCCTGCTTCAAACCTTTGAATAACATAACACTTGAGAGGAGATTATTGCAGCCTCATATGAAATCAATGATGATATCAGAACTGGATCGGTATCGACTGATATTCAGATTTAAGTATCGGGATCGGAAGTAAGAAAATGTGGATCGGTGCTTCCCTAATATAT